>WBMZ01002906.1:0-13826 GCA_013400975.1 Atrichornis clamosus
ACCTGCCCTGTACCTGCCCTGTAGCCGTGTGTGCTCTCCCGAGCAGGCAGGAGCACAGGGGGAGTTCAGCCGCCACCCTGGGGCGCCCCTGCGGTGGCAGCACCCAAAGGCTGCGCTCCGAGCAGGCCCTGCGTGCTGGACGCTGTCAGGGCCGTGCAGGACTCTTGGCCAGGAACAGGCTTTGGGATTCCTGCTCTGCCCCCTTCGTTCCCAGGCTGGTGGTGCTGGAAGTCACCTTTCAACCACAGCGGGGGCTGGGGGCGGCTCCAACCCGAGAGAGAAAGCTGGGAACACCTGAGGCTGCTTGTCCTTGCCCCGGGTGAGGAACACTGTCCCCAGCCAGGATTTGCTGGGGCTGGGGAGAGTCGCCAGCATATTTTAGTTTCCCTGGTGATCACTGTCGGATCTGAAATACAAAAGTGAAATGAAAATAGGAATGTAGCAGAATTAATTATATAAATTCGTGTTAATTATACACCTTCTCTAACAGCCTTTCATGGAGTCAATTTTAGCACTTTTTGCTGGATCTCTGCTTCTCAAGGACTGGCATGAACTGGTCAAAAGGAGGAGTATTTAATCTTCCAGTGATAGACCAGACATTTTAATACTGAGATTGTTTTATTCTTTGGATACCTTCAATAAAGGATATGCATCTTCCCAAGGACAAATAATTACTGGAACAGCCTACAGCAATTTGTCAGGGAGAATGACCCTGAGAGCAGTTAAAGTTCATAAGGGACAACATGAGTCACCACTAGAAAATAACAGAACTATTTCTCTCAATGACAAGAGGTAAAAATGCAACAGCAAACGGGTGTGAAATATTAGCACCCCAACAAAATGAGAGATGAGTAGATGAGGAATTACAGTTGGTGCTCATTTGGGAAGCAAATGTGAGACGATGTGTTTTGGGTGCTTGCAAGAAAATTCGGTATCTTTGGTAACAGAGCTCTCAAGGAGAACCTCCAAACAGCCTTCAGCTCTTACTGTGGGCACTCCAAAAGGCAATGAATAATGAATGAGCAATCCCAGGAAGCACTTAAGGACTCCACGTTCCAAGTGCTGGTGGCTCAAGAGCAATCGTTGGTCCAGTGGCCAGCAGGGCCAGCAGGACACGGGGACAGGAGGGGCTGGCAGTGCCCGGGGTCGCACTGGCTCTGCTCCCCCCTGGAGTGTGCCCCGTGCTGCCCAACCCCGACCCGGCTCCCGAGGGGGCTCGGGACCCCATCCCGGGGCTGTGACCCTCCTCCCCCAGGAGCCACGGCAGGGACAGGCAGGGTGAGCCAAGTGACCCCTTTGGGATTTCTTCCCTCTCCGTGCTGGCTGCGTTTCCTTTGGGGCAGGATGGGGAATCTGCTGTGGCCCCTTCCCCACCACAGGGGAGGGTCCTGCCCGGTTCCCAGCGGTTCCTCCTGGCCCAGGAGGAGCCCCAGCCCCATCAGAGAGCCCTGGGAGCTCAGCCCGGCTCCCCAGAGCTGCTGGGGGCCACGTGCAGGCAGAGTCCACACAACGGCACAGCAAACCCTGGCAGTGCAGGGCCAGAGCAGCCACTGCTGCAGTGTGGGCTCTGATGGATTACACACAATCTGAAATATTATAGGAGAATGTATTTCATCTAGACAGGAGACTTTAAGCAGGACACAACAGACATTTTTCTTACAATATTAACAATTTACCATCTGAACTTTATCTTCTCCTTGGATAATAACCACCAGCCACTGGGTAAAGGAACAATTGATTTAAGATCTCAATCATAGGAAAGCATTCCTCTTATCTGGATAGCCAAGCAAGGAGGCAACAGTCAGCTGGGGTTAGTGTACATTTGTCAGTCCATTAAAAGCACAGCCTCCAGATCTATAGATGGGCTGTAAGACATTTGTGAAAATGACTCTTGCAAAAATCTTTAGTGGTTAAGTGCCTGCCATCTAAGCCTTCCCTTGATTTCCACAACGTTTACTCAAAAAGACAAGGGGAAAAAAATTATACTTCCTGTACTCAGCCTTTCTTCCCTTTCTCCACGAGCTTTTCCTTGATGATTGAATTACTCAATGAGTTAATTGCCTCTGACCAAGGAGGGGCAATGTGGTGCACAGGGGACTCCCCTCAGAACCCCAGAGTCACTGAGGTCAGAAAAGCCCTCCAGGATCATCGGGTCCCAGCTGTGCCCCATCCCCACCCTGTCCCCAGCCCTGAGCTCTGAGTGCCACGTCCAGGCCTTCCTTGGGCACCTCCAGGGACGGGACTGATGCGCTCTTCCCACCCAGCTGGAATTATCACTGCTCTAGGCCAACAGCTGTAGGAGCAGACACCGATTGCAGATGTTTTAGCAAGGCAGCACCCGGGCATGTCAAACACAGAGGTGCCATCAGCCCTTTGCCAGGCCAGCCAGGGCCCCCAGCCCGGGCAGCTCTCGCTCACAGCACAGGTGGCTCAGGAACCTGGTGCCAGTTGTGTTTATTTTTAACTCGACTGTTCCACAAGGATAATTGTGTCAGCCGGAGGCAGGCACAGGTTGCATCACCATCCCAGTTTCCATGGTTGCTAATACTTCAAGAACTGCCGGAGAAGGGAGCAGGACTGCTCTCCCCGTGCTGGGAAGAGCCTGCCAGGCTGGCTGTGCCCACGGACTGGGACGCTCTGGTCCCTGCTGGGCCCTGGGGGGGCCGGGGCCGGCGGCGGAGCTCGGGCTGTCCTGGGTGATCCCACACAGCACAGCAAATCCCCTCACTGTGGCTCTGTGTAGGGACAAAGCCTCGGCCTCCTGCTGCCAGTGGGCATCTGGGGAGAGAAGAGAAGCGCACGTGCACGCCAGAGAAGGTTCTGGAATGTCTGACCCGGGCTGGTGCAGCAGCAGCACGACAAGGACGAGGCAGAAGCCTGCGAGAGCAAACAGACAGATTTCCCTTTCCCTCCAGCACAACCCTCCCCTGGGATGAGCAAACGCCCTTCCAAGACTGAAAAAGCCAGGATGGCCCTGACCCACCACACGGTCAGCAGGCACCCCCAGCACCCCAGCTGCCCATCCCCTCGGAACTCCCCAGAGCTCAGAGCAATAACAAAATATTGAATCAAGACAGATTTGAAAATTTTTTTACTCCAGCAATCTCCAGCAGGATGATTTCCCTCTGGCTCTCAATATCCCTGCATCCGTGTGATGATTTCTGACATACAAAGAACTAAAAAAAAAAGTCACATAAAAAAATACCTGAGCTCCATGGAGTTTAAATTCCCAATGAATTCTGCATTATCAATCAGGCCAAACAATTAATTGAATCATTAAATCTAAAATTATTTCAGAACCAAAGAGAACTTGGTCCCATGTAGGAGACTCAAAATGGGGTTTAGTTCCAGTTTAGCTCAATTCATGCCTTTATTCACTTGTGTTCACTTCTCTGAGGATTTCCATGAAGAATTCTCCCCTTGTCCAAAGGGGGCCTTTCCTGGGAAGTGCAGCCCATGAGATCTCACCATCAGCACCAGTTTCTCCTGTCCACTGGTTTGAGACAAGCCTCTGAGCACAAGGCTGCTGTGGGCAGCCTCACTCTTCAAGATTAGATCAACAGATTTTTCCTGTTTTCATAAAAAATGTTTTGCCCAGCTCCTCCAAGTGTCCTTGGCATGTCACTCCCTGCTGTAATTCCTAGACCTAATTGTTTAGATGCCTGAGCAATCATTTGCAAAGCGCTGTTGTGCGAGCTCTGTTCCTTCCCTCTGTTTGCTGGTGGCTGAGCAGGAGGCAGCACGGCACGGGGTCAGCTCGGCCACAGCTGTGTGACACTGCAGTCCTGCTGCCACAAAGAAACACGGGAAGGCCTCGAAGCACGTCCGGGGTAAGGCACTGTCACACACCTGTGCTGCTCCTGAGCCTCTCCATGGATGCTTCTTCATGTCCCTCTGCCCCGGCTGTCACGTCCTTCTCTGTTCCTTTACTGAAAGTGTCAATGAACAAACAATCCCTGTTCCCATTCCATGGTGTCCCCATGCTCCAGGAGGGCAGAGCAGCTCCCGTCAGCCCCGTGTCCTGCAGCACCTCCTGCCCTGCAGGGGGCTTGCCTGGGGGGATTTTGTCCCTGTGCTCTCGAGAGGTCAGGTGAGACTTCACAGCAGCTCCTTTGGCTTCTGCATCTGCCAACAGGGGAAAAAAGCAATAAAAGTACTTGGATCATTGACATTTCCGTGGAAAAGGGTCACGGAGTGGAGACTCACCTGGCTCTACTCTTTCCTACTAAATGAGCATCTGGGTTATTGCAGCCTGCTCCTGCAGTTATCCATCAATCCTCACGGAATTGGGTACGAACGGATGTGCAAAGCCACTGCAGTGTTCACCTTCCATTGTCCTCCTGTCCTTGTGCCTGTCCAACCCACCTGTGGGACAACCTGGGGGACAACCTGGGGGACAACCTGGGGGATAACCTGGGGGATAACCTGGGGGATAACCTGGGGGACAACCTGGGGGATAACCTGGGGGATAACGTGGGACATAGCCCTGGGATAACCTGGGGGATAACCTGCGGGATAATCTGGGACATAACCTGTGGGACAACCTGTGGGATAACCTGGGGGATAATCTGGGACATAACCTGTGGGATAACCTGTGGGATAACCTGTGAGATAACCTGTAAGATAACCTGTGAGATAACCTGTGGGATAACCTGTGGGATAATCTCGGACATAGCCTGTGGGATAACCTGTGGGATAACCTGTGGGATAACCTGGGACATAACCTGTGGGATAACCTGTGGGATAACCTGTGGGATAACCTGGGACAGCTGCCCACGGACGGGCGGTGCTGTGGGACGAGGCAGCCCCGGCTGCGGCCCCCACGGGACCAGTGGGACCAGTGCCAGAGGGACACTGGACACGTGCCAGGGGGTCCAGGGGAGGGCGAGGACAGGAGGCAGCGTCCGGGGTGTGCACACGGGGCTCCGTGTGAGTGACACAGCTCGGAGGGAGCCCGGCCCGGGCGGGGAGGGACGGGGACACCGGGGACCGGTGAGGGCTGGCAGAGGGGGACACCGGGGACTGGTGAGGGGCAGCGAGGCCAAGGCTGCCGTGGAGGGTGATGTGCCTGGCTCTTTTCAGTCGGAAATGCTCCCCAGGGAGATCACTCGTGGAAAACCCAAGAATGGTAGAAATTCCGGCCGTTCCCTCCCTGTGGGAGCCGCAGGGCTGGATCCGACAGACACCACTGCAAGCCCAGGCAGAGGGCAGGGTGTCCTCTGAGTCCCTTGGCAGTGTTTATTGTTATACTATTAGTTATAATTAATATAGTATAGTTATTATTAGAGTGTTATTATTAGGCTTGTTTGAGCAGCGTTTCCTTTTTGGAGAGCAGCACTCCCTGGCCAAACCTGGGAAGAAAAGGGCCACTGACGTCTCTCTTCAGACACTTGGAGATATAAAAAGCAAGTTATGAATAACATGAAATTCCACTGGTGACGTGCATCCCGTGGGCCCGGAGCACGGGAGGGTGCAGGGCACCCGAGCGCTGGGCCCAGCAAGTGCTCCACACGCGGCATTTCCGGAGCTGCTCACGTCGTGGTTAGGGAGGACTTATAAATATGAATTGAGCACCTGGTTCAATGACTCTCAGGCAGCAGAGCAGGCGAGCCCGGTGCGTGGTGACACGGAGCAGGAGCGGCTCGTGACAAGCCTCCCATGTTTGCTTTCATGCTCTTTTGTAGGACTGCACAGGCTTCTCCTTTAATTGGCTCTCTGGGGTAAAAGCACAGCTAATTAATCACAGGCTGAGGGAGGCAAAGCTTCGTGGTTTGATAGGTGTGCACCACATCCTCATCCTCAGGAGGAGAGGAGCAGGGCCCAGGGGGTGCCAGGACGGAGGAGGGATCCCAGGAAGGGGTGCAGGTCTGAGGCCACTCTCCTGTACCCGGGGGTGCCTTTGGCTACTTGAATGGTGCAGAGCTGGCAGCACACTGCCGTGCAGTGAGTCCTGTGCAGAGGGGAATGCAGCAGATCTTACATTTGGCCAGCACAAATACAGGATTTATTGCTCCCTCATTCCCCCTGGGACTGCTCGGGTGTGGATGGAGCCGGGATCAAGCTCTTCCCAAAGTCTGCTCTCTGTAACAGGGAAGTTACACTTTGGGCTCCACTGGATTCCAAGGCAATGCATCCAGTTCTGCCCTCCCAAAACTCTCAGTGCTGGGAAGAGCTGCTGTGCTGCACCTGGTCCTGCAGCCTTCCCTGTCACAGGGTGTCCGGGCTGAATTCTGCCACGGAACGTGGAATCAGCCGGGATGGCCCCAGCAGCCCCTGCCCTGTGCCCCCCCAGCCCCCAGGTGCCCTCCAGACCCCCTCAGCCCCTCCAGACCCCGCTCCCGGGCCCGGCACCAGCTCCTCCCTGGCACAGCTCTGCACACTGTGCTGGCTTTGGGTGCCCATAAATACTGATGACACAGCTCAGCAGTTTAAAATACAAGGGGAAGAAATAGAGAATGGCCACAAAACATTTACTGTCAAATAAGCTGAAAGTGCTTTTATAACTGTTACTCACGTCATGAGATACTGCTGAGACACGGTGATAAACACATCCAGCCATAAAAACATTATGTATTTGCTTTTTAAGTCACCTCCAAGGCTTTCAGTGCAGAAAACTTTTTGATAAGCTCCTTGCACTGTGCTGGGAGCCCCTGCCCCTCCCAGGGCTGGGGGTGGTCCCCGCTGTTTCAGATGAAGAGGACCCTTGTGGGTGGTTGGACTCCATCACCTCAGAGGTCTTGTCCAGCCCCAGTGATTTTATGATATGGGCAGTGTCACACGAGGAGCCTTGCCAAGGTCACCAGGACAGGCTGAGCAGGGTGGGAACCTGCTCCAGCATTCCCTGACTCCAGAGGAAACCCAAACTTGCTGAGTGACAAGCTGACACCAGTTAATATTCTACAGAATCCCTGCTTATCCTCCTTCCCCTCCCTCCGCCCCTCCTTTTCAGCAAGGGCCCTCGTGCACCAATATGACTCAATGTGGTGGGTTTGGTATTTCAGGGCTTCAATCTGTTCCTCAGATACCTTGGGACCAACATCCAGATGTTCTCGTTCTCATCTTTCCCTTTTTGTTTCTGCCTTCCTGTCTCAGGCAGATGGACCTCAGCTACTCATCCCTTCCAGCTGTGGGCAATGAGCCAAAGGGGAACTTCTTTTTTTTCTTCCATCAGCAATTTTCTACAGTAAATAAGAAAAGAAAATGGAAAACCTTGTAGGAAGTCCCAGGCTGCTGAGGCTGTTCAAATGGGTTCAGAGCTCAGGCATGAGGCAGATTAATCACAAACCAGACACGTTGAGCCAGCACAGGAGATGACATTTCAGGGCTCGTGTAGGGAAGAAGGATTAACTGAGGGATGGGACAAGGAACAGAAGAAACCTGAGCATGAACCACCAGGCACGGGAGGGTCAGGATGGGACAGCACTTAGACTATTCAGCAGAATTAAGCATGGCCTTGAAAAGTATTTTCTTGGCATGAACGCTGTGATCTCGTTCTAATGTGCTTGCAAGAAACCGTAGGTGATTAATTGGCTCAGCTCCACATCCTGCTCCGAAGTGTGGCACTTAAAGCAAACGTGTTGCTGTTGCTGCCTGACCGCAGCCCCTCCAAAGCAGCTGCAGGAGGCGGCAGGATGGAGAGACGAGGTGCTAAAGAGACAAGCAAAGCCCCCGAAGAGATCCCGCTCCTCGTGTGAGCGCTCGAGCAATGCGCCGCGTGGACACCTCCGTTAGCCAGGCCAGAGGCGAACACCGGGCGGTGCCCGCAGCGCGGCGCTTGCCGGGTGACGAGGCCTCCTCACGCGGCCTCAGCGCTCTGGAAAGGCCCCTCGTTGCTCAGTGGGCCTTCTCCCTGAACATACACCGTGCTTCCTCCACCGGGAACCCTGCACCAGCAGCCCCTGGACCGAGACAGGTCCCTCTGCTCCCCCTCAGCGCCCGCCAGGGCTGCACGGCAGAGCCAAAGCAAGGAAGGAAGGAAGGAAGGGAAGAGCTGCAGCTGCCCGGGCACAGCCTCGCCTCTCGAGGATGCTGCAGCTCCGTGCCCAAAGCTGGTTCCTCCCCAGTGCTTCACTTACTCCTGATTTCCAATGATGTGTCTCCTTGCAGAGCTTCGGCCCCAAATATTTGTCCTCTTGGGGCTGGAAGCTGTCACTCAGAGCACCCGACAGCTGCTTTGCACGTGTTCTGTTTCTGTGTGAATGTATCACCCGTGAAAAAGCAAAAGGAGGGGTTTGCTCCCACCTAAAACCAGGCAGGATCCCAACCTGTGCCATGGCGATGGATGTTTCACGTCGGGGATGGAGAGGAGCTGTCCGTGGGATTTTATCTGCTGCTGAAAACCTGGAGTGGGCTTAAACAGCCCCTGAACTTGGGGAGTGTCAGGGCACGACGTCCTGTCCTGCTGCCGCCTCGGGGAGACACACCCGTGCTCCGAGCCGCTCCGAAGGGTCCAGGAAGATCCAGGAAGGAGCAGCTGCTCAGAGACAAATATCCAGAATTCCGAACCCAAAAGGTGTGGTTTCCACTGGTGTGTCTTCCCAAAACCCTTCCAATCAATCCATGACTATTTCAGTCTCTCAGCATCACTCACTGGTTCTGCCATTGATTTACTGCTCAATTCCTGAGCGGTTGGAAGAGTTTTCCCCCAGTCTTAAACACTGCTTATTTGAAGTAGAAATTGAATCTGATGGGAAAGCTTCTTTTAATTTGCAAAACCAGAGAAGGTTAAAAGGGACAGAGAAAAAACAACCTCTTCAAAAGCAACCTCCTCAAACCTCTGATGGGCGGTTTTGGACGTGGCAACGGTACAAGAGCAGTTCCTGTGCTGATTTAAAGGAAAGGAAACAAACCCACAGCCACCTTCCCAACCCCTGCACCACAGAGAGATGTGGGGGCCCTACCAAAGCCCGGGGGTTCAGAGAGCAGACAGAGACCAGGGGGCAGCAGCTCTGGGGGCTGGGTGGTCCCGTGGAGCTGCAGGGTTCCAAACAGACCCGTGGAGACTTTCAAAGCGCTTTGCAGACAGGAACGAAGCAAAGCTGAGCAGCAGCTCCCCTTTTCTCTCCCGTGTGGATCCCACACAAACTCTGTGTCTGTGCTGGACATCTCCAGCCTGATGGAACAGGACACAGATCTCCAGATGCATGACCTCAAGTTGTACTTTAAACTGTGACCCAAGCAGAGCTCAGCCTCTTTCCCAGCATTTCCAAGCCAGGGTGCCCCCCTGCCCCTCTGTGTGCTCCGCGTGCTGGGGGGTGCAGTGGGGATCCCACAGCCACACAAACCCCACCTGCAGGGAGCCCTCGGGCTGCTCCTGCGCAGAGCCCGCACAGGGCACTTCCCCCGGACACCCCGTGCTGCCCCTTGCTGAATTGTTCTGCCAGTTCCCGTGGCTGTGCTTTTGCCTCCTTGGTTGCTGCTTCACATTTGCAATGAATTTGCATTTGTTCACGGCAGAGAAACGTCTCAGCCGTCCCACAAACACTGCTCCGTGCTCCCTCATCCAGCAGCTCCAAAGCACGGACTGGTTCTCGAGAGTAAAGGAAGACAGTGTGTTTAGGGATTGTTTTGTGCAGAATAATTCTAATTATTCTAACAGGATTATTATCTATTAGTATTATCTATTAAATTATCTATTAGTAACAGATTATCCTAATAGGAGAACAGAAAGAAAAGGATAAAAAATAAAATCTAGCTTCCATCCAGCTCCTGCCCAGAGCTCTGCAGGCACCAGCCAAGTCTTGCCTGCATGGACAGAGGGAGGTGGAAAAGCTTTCTAACACTGGCTATTTTATCACAGTGTCTCACCTGTTAGGCCAAGCTCAAGGCAGGGCTCTGACCTTCACAGCATGTGACTGAATGTTAAAGCAAGACACATTCCAAGTCAAGTAATGTGCAAATCCCCACAGCCCAGAGAGCACGAGGCGGGAGGCAGGAGGAGTGTCTGTGCCCAGGGAGGGCCGGAGCCAGATCTGAGCAGCACTGGGAGGGACGGGGCCTCTGGAGACCCCGAGCAGGGTCTGAGCAGCTGCTCCCACCCCAAACCAGTCCCTGGGAGCTGCTCCCACCCCAAACCAGTCCCTGGGAGCTGCTCCCACCCCAAACCTGCCCCTGGGAGCTGCTCCCACACCACTTAGGAGCTCTGCTCCTGTGCCCCCCATCCCCTCACCCCCAGAATGGCCCCAGGGCCATGGGACCCCCAAAGTGTTCCCCCGAGCCCCACCCTGCCGTGCTCCCCAGAGGCAGCAGTGCCATGCCCCCACCCCAGTGGGTGAAGTAGGTTAGATTAAATCTGGTGGAGCAGATTTTGGTCACCTTGCAAACAACAACAACCCCTCCTTTTCCCTCCCAGCCCTCCCACACACACATCTGCCACGCTGAAACTGGAAAATTAAATCACTTTTCCACTCCGCTGGCAGGAGCCAGCCCATAAGTCACGAGAACAACCATGGTTTAAACAAATTAACCCCTTCGGCAGAGCAGCAGAGGGAGGGAGGACTGGGGGCTGCTCAGCCAGGTCCATCCTGCGCGGGGGACAGCAGAGGGGAGGGAGGGCTGGGCCGGCCAGAACGGGAGAAAGAGCAAAGCAGAGCAGAGCAGAGCACTTCCATGAGGACAAGGGGGCAGAGAGACCTCCCCAGCCGGGCCAGGGGTGCTGCAGGAGGTGCTGGGCCAGAGCTGGGAGGAGACAGGCAGATCCTTCTCTTTGTCCATCTCAGTTTCCTCACTCAAAGAGAAAGAAAATCTTAAACTCACTGTCTTGTACCCTATTTTGTGGCAGAGATTAAAGGTCTTGCAGGGAACTACCAACATTAATTATTCTCAGTGCTCCAGTGATCCTTTCTCTGCCATTCAGAAGTAAAAGGCTGCAGTGCTCACTCCAGAGGGGCTGACTCTGCCTGTAACTCAGTCCAGGGACCCGTCTGAAAGGAAATGTCCTGTCACGGGAATTCGGCACCTTCATCTCTTTGGAGCGGCTCCTTAGGGAAAAGCAGAAGTGCAGACCAGTGCCAGGGATGCAGAACGACAGAGAGGGAGCCCGGAGCTGATGGACAGGGCAGGATGGGGTTTACCCTGCCTGTGAGGAGAGCAGGACCTGCCCTGAGGGGCCTCAAATGGTCACCGATGAGCACGGATGTGGAGAGCCAGCCACGCTTCCCGAATACCTGTAAGACTGGAAAGATTAGCCAAAATTAAGTAAAATGTAGAAACCTTGACGGCTGGGTGACGGAGGTGCTGCCCCACGCACGATGCAATCTCTGATGTCTGTCAGGCAGCACTGGGTGAGAGATTGGAGCTTTTCCTTCGATCTAAATACAGCGAGGAGCAGGCTCAGAGAGCCCCCCACACCGGGGTTGGACCCCAGCAGCCCGGGGCACTCCTCTGTGCCCAGCAGCAAGCACAGCACGCACACGGTGTGCAGCCCCGGCTCCCCAGGACACGGTCACTCACAGTCACAGCATTCCCAGACTCCTGCAGATCAGGTTCAGGCTCTGTCTCTCGCAATAACAGCGATTTCAGCAACGCCCAGAGACCAGGCACGGCCTGTGGGGAAGGGAACCAGTGTTTAATGCCGCCCCTGGAAAAGTGCTTTTTGTGAAGCAGCAGCTGCCCAGAGGGGCAGCCCCGCTCCAGGGAGGAGCTCCAGCTTCTCACGGAGCTGAACTCGAGCGTGGAACCACAGAATCGTTCATGTTGGAAGAGACCTCCAAGGTCACTGAGTCCAACCTCTGACCAATCTCTGCCCTGTCCATCAGACCACACCACGAGCTGCCACGGCCACTCCTGCACGGGTGGTGACTCCACCACAGCGCAGTGACAGCTGCTGCCAGAGGTGCCCAGACCCACTAAATGGGTGAGAAATGCCACCCCGAGGTGCACTGATCTGTGTTCCTCCTCCCTCGGACCCCGTGCTGGCCATACCCCAGTGCAGCTCCCTCTGAGCATCCTCCTGCAGGAGTCGGGTGTTCCTCAAGTCACCTCTTTTCAGCTTAACCTCTATGGTAACTTTTGGGTTTTTTAATTAAGTTTAAAAAATTAGACGAACGATGAAGGCAGAGCCCAGCGGAAGGGCTGTGAGGGTGCTGTGAGGATGCTGGTGGTGCCCCCGTGCTCGGAGCAGCAGCGTGGCTGTGGCACAGCCCCCGGGAGCTGAGCACGGAGCAGCATCCATTCCTGCCCCTCAGCACGCAGATCCACGACGGTCCGTGCATTATTCAGCAGAGCCTCTGCTGCCTTTCCATTTAATCTATGTGAAAATTGGATTTATGGTGCAGGAGTAAGAGCTATCTGAACATGGCCCATAAAACTGGAAGAATCATATTTTTCTCTTCAGCAAGCAACTTTTAACAGCTCTGCTGGGTGCTTATTTGCAGTCACCAGGCAAAAATTTTCTCTCTGCTGTTTACGACCCTTTTACTCATTTCTGAGGCAGAGGGGGGTGGTGTGGAGCGCGGCGCCGGGGATGCTCCAGTTACTGGGTGTTATTTGCTCCAGGGACTCTTCGGTACGCAGTCCTGGCTCTGCTAATGTCCCCATTAGTCCTGATTGCCTCTGCGGGGGGCGGCGCTGCTAACGACTTGGGTAAAAAGTGCCTGGGAAAATCCTTCTTGAGCCTTTGATATTTCCTTTGTAGCATTTCCCCCATCTTTCGCAAGGTATCAGTTTGACTTTGAAGTGATTTCCATTTCTGTTGTTGTCATTACTTTGTATTTCTGTGGATGGCTGGATGTTTCTCACGGGGAGCGAGGGGCCACCAAACACCTTCCCTTTGTGTCCCTCGTGGGGGCCTTGAGCCCTGCAGCACAGTCTGAACCCAGCGGGTATCAAAGGGCAGGTGCCGCAAGCTGCGAGGGGAGGCTCAACCTTGCTGCAAGGAAAAATTAAGAACAAATATATATATGTGGAAAATCATATTTATAAAATACCCCAGCGAGAAAAGGACTGGGGACCAAAGGGGTTTAACAGTCATAAAGCATGGTGGAAGGTCAATTAAAAAGTTTTTAAAAGAAAAATTAAATTTAAATTGAGTATTGGCCTAAAATATTCATCTGTCCAGGCGTTTATTCATATATGTTTGGGAGGCTGAGCTGAAATGAATGGAGACTTCCTGGTGAAATTTCATTAAAATCCTGTTTGTGGGTAGACTGAAATAATGAAGAAATTTGTTTGGTTGGGGTTTTTTTCTCTGTGAAACAATGTAGAAATTGGAATGGAAAAAGGAAAATGAGCAGCAAAAGTTTCTTCGGTGGGCTCTGCTCCCTGGAGAGAACATCCTTTGGAAAAGGGTGTTACATCCCCTGCTTTACAAGGATGCCGCAGCTGCTGCCACTTCCACCCTGTCAGCCACGGGAAGTGCAGTGAAAGTCCCCAGCAAGGACAGAAAAGCTTCAGGAAGGTTTTTACCTCCGAAGGTTGCAGTGAAATCTGGCTGTCCCCGGGCTGGCCTGTGCAGGGCAAGGGGCTGCACCCCAGTGACCCCTGTGGGTCCCTTCTAACCCAGACATTCCATTTTTCCCTCCTGCCACAAGCCTGGGGAACTCTGCGATGATTCAAAGGAGCCGTAAGGAGGCTCCTGCTGCTCCTCACCCCAGGGACAGCAAGGGCAGCAGGGCCACCCCGGGCTGGCTCTGCCCCTTCCAGCCCCGTCCTGCCCCCGGCGCTTCTCTGAGGTGCAGCCCGTGGAGCCAAGCGCCACCGGGATGCCCTTCCCTGTGCCTTGGGTCCAGGGACCGCGACACTGCTGCCCCTGGCACTCCTCCCCGACAGAGGAAAAGAAATGAGCACAACGGGAAGCACAAACTGCAAACACCACCGAGCACAGAGCC
>WBMZ01002907.1:0-27104 GCA_013400975.1 Atrichornis clamosus
CAGGCTCAAACCATAACAGTGAGTTTACATCATTGAAACTCTTTTTGCAGAGCCCCACTGAACATAATTTCTTGCAGTCTCAGTGCATGCTGTGCTGACCTCCTGGGAGTGTAATTTCTGGAGATCCTTATGTCTGCTACTTTTCACTTCTATAACCACTGCTTTAGGGTACTCGGAGATATTTGTTCCTTTTGGGATACATGATAATAACTCTCAAGAGAGATAGTTGTAAGATACGACACATTAGGAAAGAGCTTGTGTTTCAGGCTCTGGAATACTGTTGTTGTCAAAAATTCATTTTTCTTCTTTCTTAGCCAGTAATTTGCTTTTTGCTTTATCTTTGTGGTACTAGTGTTTTATTGTTCAAGAAATTACATCAAAATAACTTCAGTGGTTGGCCACCAGTATCTCGTTCAGATTTGCCTATTTGCATGTACTACAGCTAAAATATTTACCCATAGCTTATCATTCTATTTAAGAAAATGCTGTCCAGTCAACTAATAACTGAATCTTTCTATCTAGGACATAGGGTTGGGACTTAGGTAAATGTCCAGTTCCAGTATTTCCTGCTGCTGGGAAGATGACGATCTTCAGCACCTCTGAAAATCAGACAATTTCATTTCTAAGTAGAGTTGTGGACATACAGCTTTAGACAAAAAAATGATGTTCAAATGGGACGCTCACTTATTTCCCTGGGTAGCAGAGCAGCAATGGCTTTCAGTCGCTACAAAAGATGGGTCAAAATGCATTTGGTATGGACGTATAAACTTTCAGGTTTGCTTAACAGTTCTTGACCTGCACAGTAATGTTAAATCAAAGAATGTCAAAGAACTGCTGTTCGTGGAGTCTCTAACCTTTTTCCCTCTCCAAGCAGTGTATATGGTTTGGGAAGCATCCGTCCAATGTAACATTACGTATTTCACTAATAAGTCTCATTTCCTGAGCAGATATCCTACTTTTTGTGGCTATTTCAGTTTTTTAAAATCTAAATGTAGAAGATAAAACCAAAGTTGAATTAAGAGAATTTATGCAGCCTAATCTATGTAAAAAATGCTGTGGTTTAACCAGCATTGGTTCTCAGTTTGTAAATTCGGACTGTTCAGTAATCCTTAAGCACCTCCCTGTTGACCTCTCTAAATGTTAGTGGTTTTGAACCAGTAATTGGTGTATTTAATCTCTTTGCTAATCATGATGTGCATTTGAGCTTTTTGACGTTCACTTTTTGGAAATAATGATTTTTAACATACCGTGTTGATTCACATCATCCTGAAATCATCCCATTTCCCAAAATTTGTATTGCCAAATAAGTTATATAAGTTTTTGTTGCTTTACACTGTGGGTGTGGTATTGAATGTTCAGTACTGTACAGAACCAAATACAAAAGAAATTTATTTTCATCTTGAGAACATCATGAAAATTGGTATCACAAAGGAGGCTAGTTCTATAAAATTATTATTAATTTCCCTCCTTTTTTTTTTTCTTTTACCTGTAGTTGTGCACTTCCACAGCTAATTGTATTGCTTGTTAGTCAAAACACAGTTGTAATAACCACAGTATCCTCTGCCTGTTTGTTAACCTGTTCCATTATCATTGCAGGTTAATTTTGTTGCAGCTATCGATGTATATGAAGACGGTGAAGCTGGTCTACTGTTGTGTTATAACTGTAAGTGTTTAGGAAAGGCCAAAATTGGTAATAGCTCAGTCTGCATATGTCATTCTTTTATTGGAGTCTTGAAAATAAATTTTAGTGTTTCATGGAAGGCTTGTCAAAATACATTCTTTTGAACTTAAATGCATATTGGAGAGACTAGAAATTCAAGTATTTTAGGCACGCTAGCTGTTCTATAGATGTTACCATCTTACAGAACTCCTTGTCCTTCAGATCTGGCTCATTCTTTAGGTAATTACACAGTTACTAGGTGTTTTCAGGATGTGTACAATTTAGCATTTCATCCCTTTTTCGTTGTGTTCTGTCCCATTCTGTCTTTGTGCTTTTTCATCTGCCTACTTCTTGGTACTATTGCATTATTTCATTGCAATTTTCTCAATCTCCTTTTATAAAATGGCCTTGGATATAGAATCATAGAATGTCCCATGGGACGATGTCAAATGCTTTGCATAAGTCCAGGTAGATGATGTCAGTTGCTCTGCCTCGTCCACCAACGCTCTAACCCCATCACAGAAGGTCACCAGATTTGTCAGGCATGATATACCCTTTGTAAAGCCACGCTGGCTGTTACCAGTCAGTATATAACATGCACATATGCTCTTCTCTGCAGCACGCAGGTACTTCCCATCCTCACGAAAGTAGAAGCACTTAGCCTGGAGCACCCTATATGAGGCAATGCTGAAGGACAAGGCACAGCTCTCTCTGTGGCAGAAGGCGTGTCCTGTTTGCCACTTCAAAGTGAACATTAATGGAGATAGGATAAATATACCTATGTTCCAGCACTGGCTATCAGATTGGTACCGTGGAGCAAGTTATAAGCGTCTCTAAAGTCTGTGAGGCCTTGCTGGTTCTGGTTGCTTGCTGCATCCTACGTGGTTCTGATTCTCTTATCACTGCTTCAGAACTAAAGAGGTATATGACAGAGCATAGTGAATTTGCACGTCAGGATAGACCCATTGCTTAGCCAAAGCTAACAAACTTAACTGATCTGAAAATTATAATAAAGGTGCTGCACAGGCTTGTAGCAACTTCAGTTCCTATTTCTAGGACAGTGTCTCAGGGAAACCTGCATTTTTTTCTGTAGAGGATTTTATAATTCTGAAAGTATCATCGTAGAACAAACGAGGAAACACGGGATTTGACAATGTTGAAAGTTTGGATTTAGAAAAAGACCTATGATACATCTGTGGATGTAGACTTTGATTCAGTATAAAGACAGTTACAGGGAAAAAAAACCATCCTAAAAGATGTAAGAGAGCTGGGAACAGCACATATTTGAGAGGGTCATAGTTGTTTACCTGGAGCTCCTGCTATACTCGGATGAGCTTGTCAAGAAAAAAATATGATTGCAGTAGCATCTTGTCTTTAGGATTTCTTGTTTGCTGATAGGACTTCTCAAGTCATGAACATAAGTAGATGGTTGATTAGCACTAGTGCATGTGTTAAAGAAACACTGCTTTCCTGGTAGTGGAAGGTTCCCCTCTATCTAGTTCTGTCTGTTAAAAATTCAGAATTACATTGCCAGTAAGAAACTGTATAAGCCAGCATTCATGTCTGACTCATAGAAAGATTATTCACTTCAGAATCAGTGGACTTAGAGCAGCTAAGAAGTAGGTTCACAAGTTATATGACGAATGAAATCTTAGTGTCTGTAATACCCCGTGTGCATAACAGTCTTCAAAGAGTGTAAATTATGCTAACGTGCAGCTGCTTGAAAGACAGAGAAGCACAATTCTGCAGACACCGCTTTCTGAATTTTGCTTGCCTATTCCTCTGTCCACAGACAAGTTAGGGAACTGATAACTGTTGGAACAATAATACTTTGTGAAATATGACAACTTATTAAAATATAGGTCTTTTATTTTGGTCTTTCAGATGTCGTGTTCACAGAGAAAGCACATTTCGCTTATCTGTTTCGATATAGAGGGACTTCTGCGTGAATGCTGGATTATGTGCATAATGCCCATCCTTCTGCAAAATCTGCTTATAAAGTTGATATTTGTCACCCGGAGTGTAAGGTGACTGATGCTTTTTTTTTTCTACTTCGTTACAGATGTTTGCCAATACAGAAAAGTGTATCCTTTCAGCGGAGGTTCTCCACTGCTCCAGCCATCAACTTATGACTTCCACTTCAGCTGGAATCAAGTTCCTTATGCTGTTGGTAAGAAAACGTCTCCTTTTACTACATGGGGTTTTTTTAATTACCATTTTGTCTTGCACTTGGCTCTTAGTGGAATTACAGTATTCTAGAAATAAGCATGTTAGATTCATGGTGCCACTTGAGCTAAGTTTCTGCATATGATAATATTGAAAAGTGGAGCTTTGGTCGCATGTTCTTCCTTTGCTGAACTTTTTTTCCCTTTTTTCTGGTTTTCATTTTCCATTCACTCTACATTCTGCCAGGAATGGAGGGTGACTTTTTCTCCAGGCTTGATGTAGTTCAGTGTCCATCAGTATGTTAGACAACATTTTTCATAGAAAAGGAACATGCCAGAAGAGGTCAAGAACAGTTTTCATGGAGCATCCAGGAAACTTCTACATTAACCATTTTTCCTTGCCAAATAACTTCTGTTTCATTTCAGTCTGTGCTTTCCCTTATGTCCTTGCCTTCACTACGGATTCCATTGAGATCCGATTAGTCGTGAATGGGAACTTAGTCCACACAGCCGTTGTGCCTGAGCTTCAACTTGTAGCATCAAGGGTAAGACACAGAAAAATCATGTTTGACTGTTTCTGTGATATGTTGGGATCTAATTCACATTCAGAGTTGCTGCCGCGAGAAACCAAACGAAAATCAAAACGTGTGCTACTTGATCTGTGATAACTGTTCATCTGTGTGCTCTTAGTTTATATCAAGGACAAAGAGAATCAGAAGATGGTTAAGAAGGTCTCACTGTACTAATGATGAGCTATTTGTCATTTCAGTCGGATATTTATTTTAAAGCTGCTGCTGCAGTCAGTGGATCATCTGACAGCAGTTCTAAGGAAATGAGTTCAAAGGGTTCTCCTCAAACACCGACAGCTTATGAAAAGGCAGAATGCCCTCTTTCTTCTCTGGAAGGTAATGTGGCAGCTTGAATAATGATCTCTAATCATTCCAACAGCTATCACATCTCAGTGCAGCTGATCTTTAGTAAAGGTGGTAAAAAATTTTGAGTTCCTAGCTGAGAGTCTGGAAGAGAGGAGATTTTCTGTTTTTACACACATATAAAGCACTTGGCTGAACTTTTGCACTGCAGTATCTTTTCTGAATGCATGATAGCACTAGCACTGTTCTGAAGAAATCACTTCTTTAGGCAGGGGGGAATTAAGCTTCAGTAGCTTGATGAATCTTTGGCAATATGGCCACGACTAATAATGCAAAAAGAGGCATAAAATTGTGGGAAATCTTGACATTTCGCATACACTATTCCTTTCATTTAAGAAAAGCTAAGCTACCACTGAACGGCTAAAGCTCTTTGGCAAAACAAAAGTAAGAAGCTTTGAAAAAGTCACTTTAGTGGAACATGATCTGTGAACAGTCAATCTACAGTATAACAATAAACGAGAAACAAGGGAACATCAACTAGATAGTGCAAGATGTAGGTACACCTTTCTTCCTTAAATTTGCTGCTGCACTGTTAGCAGAAAGGGAAAGGAGAAGATAATCACAATTCAAATTTTTTAAAGGCAGTACTGTGTGATGGTAAGTTTGGGATTTTGGTTTGTTTTTCTTCTAGGAATTAGGAAAACACGGTATTTTATGTTACCTAAGAGGAGGATTCATAATTTAAACACTTGGGATCCGGTCTCCAATGTATTTGCAGTATATTAAAAGACATGAGGAGTATTGCACAGAGTGCAGAGTCATGGTGTTATAGTCAGAGTACCAGCCTCAAGTCATACAAATTTACTTCCTCGTTCCACTGCTGATTCATCATCTCGCCAAGAGTCAATCTTCTTTTTACCTCTAAATCAAATGGCTCGTATTTCTTCCTCCTCCTAGCTTCTTTATATTGAAAGATCCCCAGAGCAAGAAAGGTCTTTGTCATTTGGGTTCAAAAGAGCTCAGCTCAACAAGTATAAGTTTTCTTTATAACTTTTGTTTTGGTGTTATTAACAACTGATTCTATTTTGAAAGTGTAATGCTCTTTTTCCTTTCCGTTTCAGGTGAAGTTCCATGCAAAAATCTGTACAAAATACCTCTCAGCAATCTGGTTGGGCGAAGCATTGAACGACCTCTGAAGTCACCTTTGGCTCCCAAGGTCATCACTACTACAACACTGAGTGGCATTGCGTCTCTTCCAGTTACGCACTCTCTATCCTTCTCTCGTATGGAAATTAAAGAAATTGCAAGCAGAACACGTAAAGAATTGCTGGGTAAACTCTCCTCGTTCTTCAGTGTTACATATCAATTGCCAAACATATTCTTTCTAATCTTTGGGCCATCACAGTTAGGTTTGTAACATGCATGTAGTATTCATAAATTATTAAAATATAAAAAATGAAACTGTGAGGAAGCATTATTTGCGAGTAGTATAGCCATTGTCTGATCGTGTCTAAGATGGCCGTATCCTAAGCCAGGCAGAAGTAGTTGATAATGGAAACTAGCAAGAGATACCTTAACATTTTCATGAATGCTTTGTTTTCTGTTGAGAGTATTACCTCTTTTATTCCTTTATTGAGGCCTCTTGGACGAGCCTATACCCAAGACAGAAAGTGCACAGAAGCAAAAAAAGGATCCTCGAAGACAGTCAGACCCCAAGAAAGGAGCAGTAAGATCAACTAGTAGTGACAGGTAAATATACTGGCTTTAGAAAAGAGCCTAAGTTAGACTGTAAATATTTTCAGAATTGATTGCTCGTGCTTATCTCAGTTGGCATAGGGCTGACTGAGACCTTTGTGTACCCACATGCATTTGTTAGAGTATCTGAATACTGAAAGTAGTGAAAGAATTGTACTTTTTGCTAAAGACATATTAATGAGCAAGGCAAGACTGAATGGGATTTTGTGGAGACCTGCTGCAGTTGAGCCTGTAATTAAGATTTGTACCGTGCAGACCCTCTTTCTGTTTTCTTTGTATGCTCTTGTGTTGCTATTTTCAGAATAAATTTTACGAAGAAACACCATAGCATTTGTCTTTTTGGCACTGACCCCGCTGCCATTCTCTTGTTTTCACTGTTTTCTCAACCTGTGTTTGTGTAGAGTAGTGGCAGAATACAGCCAAGATACAGGAGACTGAGAGTAGCAAAACAAAAAATCTGCTGCGGTGTAAAACCATGTTTGATTTGTTTCCCTACTGGGAAATCATTTGAGTGAGGGGCTTCATTAATACTGCCTTGTGATTATTTTCAGTAGGGTAAAACAGGAGAAAATGCCATTGTAATGGTCTGTTTCTATCCTTAGGATTACTTGATTGAATCTAGAAGTAGCCATTGTTCCTTCCTGCCCTCATCTGTGTATTTTTTTTAGTAACTTTTGTCTTCCTTTTTGCAGGATAATCCCAAGCTCTTTTGAAGGCTATTCTGAAAGACGTCATCATTCCACTAGTTCAGATCCTGATACTTTAGCAAACAGGGAGGAGAGCTCACCGTCCAGCTATCCATTTCAGCTGATTTCTTTATACGATGAAGACGTCATTGACTTGAAATGAAGACACTTAAAACCTTTCTTCCTTACTCACATTTTCTTACAACTCTGTAAGCTCTATGGGAATGTCACAAAGACAGCTTCTGGTGGTAAAATGTGGCTGGAAGTACTGGTGTTAAACCCTTATAGAACCCGTGTTCTGGTTAGCACAGCCTGATTTGGTGATGCTTATATCTTTGACATAGGTATGTTTTCTCAGTTAATGAACCATTACTTTTTGTGGCATTCTAACAGTAGTTAATCAATGAGAGATTTAGGCTGAAACTGACGTAAACAAAAAGTATTACTTGTTCTGAGCTTCTTATAATTTGAAGTACCTAAATGACATGCAGCAAAGTTAATTGCAGTTATTACTATCATGGGTTGTTTTACAACAGTGTATGTCATGTGGGAAGAGATATTTTATAACACAGATCACTGCTTTTGGTTTTTCAGTCTTTAAAAAAACAAAACAACAACAACAAAAAAAAAAGGCTTGCAGGCGAGGTCATTTCAAACAGTGCAGTCAGTCCTTGAAATGATACATCTGTGGTATGTTCAGTGAAGAATCAGGTAAGATACGAAGATGCTGCTTTTCTTTGCTCATTGTTTAGAGAAACTTGAAAACTGTTTTGGCATAAAGGACCCTTGAGCAGAGAAACTTCCCGTGGTAAACACAAACTTTCAAAATATTTCTTAAGAATCGGAAATTCAGAAACCCACAAACAAAAAATTCCAAAACCAAAACCCCGATCCATCTACTGGAAAACTCTTATTGTAGTGCATCTGCATATTTTTCCATTACAGGCAGAAGAGCCAACCCTGATTGTCTTTGACTACACAAATATTCATATGCAGGCCATCAGCATTACCTGTTGTCTGCACTTGCACCAACAGTCTAAGTCATTATTCCAGATAGTTGTATTTTTCTAACTGGATGCAGATGGAAATTTCACTGCTAATAAGCTAGTTTTCTATGGTGAAATAGTCATCTTGGCCCTCATGTTAAAAGACAGGGATTTCTACTTAAAGTTTGATTTTAAAAAAATTTTTTTAACCCTCTAGAACACCTTTGCAAGGGTTTTGTTTGGTTTTGGTTTTTTTATGAAAGTGTGATGTTTCCAGCCTTTTTATATGATGTTTTTAGCTTTATTAGCAAGTGTTTCTTGTTCTGTATGTAGAAATACTTCTGTATCCTTGATTTTAATTCATAATACCACTCATATGTCATGATTTCATTTCTGTTCAAGCACGATGATCTGGAGACGCGTGCCTTTTGCTGCCGTCTGTATGAATGTAAAACTGGTTTTGCAAGTACTTTTTTCTTAGTTTATTGTATATAATGGCTGAATTGCTTAAGAAAATATGCAGGGTCTTATCTGGAAGCATAATTTCTTACTCTCAACTGGAGTGGCTAATCAAGAGAAGAAGCAATATTTTCAACAGTAATTAGTGTAGGAGACGAAGGCCATTATTACTTCAGTGGGTTTTGCACTCATAGATGTGTGGAGTGAACCATAATAAGCATCTAAAAGGAAGTATCAGATCAAAGTCTTTGCAAGAGCTTGTAATTATTTTTTGAGAATGTTATTTCCAGAGATTGTGTTACTTTACGCTATGCTTATTTATCTGGGCAGCTAAGGTTTTAAAAAATCAATCTGAAAGTTATCACGTGGTGCTTATTTTCCTGGAAGTTGTAAACACTTCTGTACTGAATCCACTTTTGGGGGCACTGCTGGCACTTATATATTTTTAGAAAGCAAAAGCGCCACCTTTTTCCATGAACAGATTTCTCAATGTATTTAATTTCTGTTTTGTGACTAGTTTTGAAGACTCTACCGGTGTGTTGCAAAACTGGGGCCTTAGTTAAAAAAAATTTTAACTGGAAACCTTGCTTTACCCTGTCAGGATATCGGATTTTGAATATATTGCAGATGTTCACTATGCTATGATAGCATGATTTTAAATGATTAACCATAGTTTGATAGCACATGAAGCAATATCTGGAGGTTTTAAAACTTGTTTTGAATAAGCTGAGCAAACACGTACTGAGGTATCCCGAAAGACTAGCCTTGGAGATGGAGCACTAGGGAGATCAAGAAGAATGGGAAGAGCTTGACAGAAAGCTTAATTTCTGGCTATGATGGGAGTCAGATGGATATACATGTGGAATTTGCATCATATCCTAAACATGATTGTAGAAGAAAGGGCCATAAAGCAGGAGTTACTTTCTAGAACCAGAAGCACAGAGTGGCTATAAAGTATTACCATAGTTTAAGAGAGTGTTGGGGAGTGTATGTGTGGGAGAGAAGGAACCTTTGAAGGTTTGCCTGTAATTACAGCATTGATGACATCTAGCAAATGAACTATAAGGAGTACAGATACTTGATTGCTGAAGCAAGATAAAACCAGATCAGACTAACTTCATGGTATTTATCTGGAAGAGGATGTTGGTGTCATTTGCAGAGGGAAGCCTAGCAACTGCATCCCCACCCGCCTCCCACCTCCTTTTATGCTATAGGTTGACTTAATGGGTCATGTACAAGCTGGTAAGCAGGTCACACTGGGAACTACCAGACCTTAACAGACTGTTACTCATAGGATCACAGGAAGGATCTGAACCCTGGGAAAAAATGGTGTGTCTTCATTTTTAATGTATCCAGTAAGTGCCTTGACAAGACTTCCACTTCTTTTTTGCTTCTGATTTGCTTAAATCAGAATGTCTTATAGGGTTAACATCAGACATGCCAAAAGAAGTAGAGAGGGATGACACAACATTTAGTTTGGCTTATATGACACCTAGAGATGGTAGCTGACGCTTTAGAGTCATGTATGTGTAGTTTACTACCTACTTACTGCATGAGAGCAGCCCAGAATATAGGTAGAAGGCAGAGAACATAATATTCCAATTTTATTTGACACAAGCCACAAGGACCAAATTCTATGAAGATCTTTGTCTCATTTATTGTATCAAAAGCCAAAATATCAACACAATAATGTGAAAATGCTGGTTTAACAGGACAAACATCTATTGTACAAGGCCGTGGTTTCTTTGTGTTCTTAATAGTCTGATCAGACCACGATGATTTCTGTGTCTCTTAGTGTGCTGAGTTGGTGTCCTCTGAACTAGCTTCTGGCCATTGTTTCTCTCAAAATACTTAGATCCTTACCGTTCACACTGCTAATTAAAGTCTAGAGGCAGTTGGTATTGATATATAAGCTCTCATGCATCACTTAAAAAGGACAAGGTTCTTACACATCTGTGGAACTTTTCCTACTTAAGACTGGTGTAAGATGACAAGGCTTGTTGGAAGGCTGCTGGGATGGATAGCTGTATTGTTGTTGTTCACCCCAGCATTAGAGCCATGTTGTTTGCCTTCTGCTTTTCCAGCATGTGTGTGCATATACTTCTTAAAAAGTAGTCTTGGGCACAAATTCTAGCCATGTCCACCATAAGCACAATCCCTCCTACTTCAACATTGTGTATTAAAGTTGCCTATAGGCTGCATTCTTGATGTTGACTGACCATCTCATGGTTGGGAGAAAAGATAATCTTACAACTATGTAAAATGGGTGTTGTTCTAATAGGAACACTGAAAAATCTTGCTACAGATGGATGGAAGAAATTGTTTCCATGAAGGAAGAATTGTTACCAGGTTGAACACTTGCTATCAAGCTAAGTTTAACCGAAGGCCCATTCTGGACTCCGGGCTAAGTTTCTGCAAGAAACTCCCACGCGCTGGATTTGCTGGCAGTGGCAGGGCTCTTAACTCCTTCTGGCTGATGGTATTGGTGAGCGCTTCCGCACTGTGCCTTAGTCTCACTAAATTATAGGAATGTCATTTACTTTGGTGCAAGCATTAGACTGCACAGGCAGTTAATTTAGAATGTACTCCTGCCTCCTCATCAGCATTGGGTAATGATGCGTGGAATCACAAAATAGTTGAGAGTAGGAAGGGATCACTGCGTATCATCCACACACCCGTGCACCTGCCTTCAGAAATCTATTCAGAATCGGTATGCAACATTTTGAGCTATTCGTCATCTTTGTCCTGCATTTGAATTACAGCACGAATATCACCACAATTCTACAGTGTGACTAGGACTCGAGAATCCCAGGACACACAAGCTAAGTGAACGCTTGAACGTGCGCGCGTGCACGCGCGCACAATACGCAGCCCTTAAGGCTGAGGCTTTGATGAGCCCTTCCCAAGGTCCCTAAATCCCAGTTTGGACTTCAGAAACTCTTGCAGACTAAGAGTAATTTCTGTCCAGCTCTTTCTTCTAGTGGCAATGCAGTATACATAAATCGTACCTAAGTGTTTGAAAGTAACAAAACCCTTCCCTCTAATAAGAAACAAAGACCCACATGCAATTTGAAAGGGCTATGGCTATTGATGGTAGCAAGAGAACTGCTCTCCGTGTTGAATGAATGCATGCATATATTCAGTTTCCTGGTTTGCAAAGAAAAAGTAAGACCTGTTCCAGTTGCAGTACTTTCCTCGTTTGGGGGTGTGGCAGAGATTTTTTTGGTTTGGTTGGTTTGGTTTCTTGAGATTGAAGGGGGGATGTGGGGTTTTTGTTTGTTTGTTGGTTGGGGTGGGGTTTTTTTAGGTTTTGGGGGAGTTTTCTGTTGGTTTGCCGTTGTTTTTCAGTGCGTGACGTACATGCAAGTATGCACCCAGAATGAATACCAGGTTTGCTGTCTGCCTTCATGTGAATATTTCTATAAATGTGCAAGTATTTGTAACTGATTAGTAGATTCAAAATGAATATTTTTTTTAGTACTATGACGGTCAACTGAGTAAGTTTTTAAACAGTACTTAATAGGGCAGGGAATGGGTAACATCGTTGCATAATTTGTTACATACGGTCCCGGTTGCTACTCCTGACATATATTTTCTGATGTTCTATATATATTTGACCAGTAATGGCTAGCCTCGAGCATGTTTTCCTAAAGGTGTGGGTCTGTAACTTGTGCTTGCAGATGCAGTGGCTGTTCCAGAGCAGTTGACTTAGTCTGCATTTGAAATACATAGTCCTTTGCATTTGGATTTGATTTTCAATATATACATATATATGTATATGCGTTTGTAATTTCCACCATAAATTTTCAGATTAAAAGTCCTGAGATTATGTATATAGGAATTTTAAGCAATGGGCTCATAAACGGCAGGGGAGGGAAGAATCCCGTCTGCAAGTAATAAGATATTTCAGAATAATTTTTGTTGCCTTCTGTGTATGAAAATGAGTATCACACTGTTTTCATTGTTAACAACTTGATGTCATGGTTCATATGCACAGTGCTTGCTTATTCTGTTAAAGCACTCTTTTCTCAGATAGGCTTAGTTGATTTTGTCAAGGACTAAACTATACCCTGGGAACCTAATATTAACAATATGGGAAGGCTCAAGAGATTATGCAGCAAACATCTGTACTTGCATGCAGGTTAGAAAGTATTTTTACTCTTCTTAGTTGAGGACAGCAACTTCACCGGCCTGTATACTGCTTATCTGCTTCACTTTGTTGCTGACCTGTAACCAACCGACTTGTTTGCTACTGGAAATTGTGATATTAGCACATGACTTGAAAAGAAAATTATTTTCTGCATATTTATTTATAGCTCTATTAGGTATTTATCTGGTTGAATGGAAAATGTTACGTAAAGGTTTATGCGGAGCGTTACCAATCTGGAATGCCAGTTTAATTAAGTCTGTGAATGGTAGCAGACTGCTTTGTAATTTAATAATTGCATATTGTTAAGACTGTTGTTACGTTTGTGATCAGAGTCTTTACCACTGGTCGTAAGTGGTGATGTATTACCGTTGTTTTTAATATCATATGACAGCATGTATGGTTTGTGTTTTAGATGTGACATCCAAATACATACGGTCCTATCACATCTGAAACTGTTTTAAGTGCTATTTATCACCTTTGTGAAGGAGAAATATGGTTTATTCCTTCATATATAATAAACTATAAATTTGACTCCACTTCTTTCTTTCACAGACCCAGAACTAATGACTTTCAAATTTGGAAAGAAAAAAGACAAGAAATTAAAAGAACAGGAGATAGCATTATTTTTTCCATTGTGCTATAGCATATCTGTGAGATTGTTGTGTCTTAAGCTTTACCCATCTTTGACAAAAGCTATAATCTAGCATTGGTTTCTGGTTCCAGGCATCTTAAAGACGTTCAGAGGCCTGCTTCAGTTGGAGATCTTTACCCCTTAGACTACAAGAGAGTTGTTGTTCTTTTCTGCCTAAGTGTATATTCTTGCTGTCTCCAAGACCTTGTAATTCCTTTTGAAAAAGCAGTCATCTTTCCTGAAGTCTCAGAGACATTCTCCTAAGAGCTACAACCCTTCTTGTGATTCAAATGCATTCCTAGCCAACTTGACAGCAACAGGAGAAACATCTAACATCCACGAAAGCCAAGCATTCATCTCCATTTGGGATTAAGATTTATTCTGTGGTCAGGCATCCCAGAAATAGCAGCAATACGAATGTAAAGTACTGCAGCCTGAATTTAACATTACTCGGGCTCCGTCGTGCACTTCTTCGCTATAACATGCGCCATAAGAAAAAGGTAGAGTGGAGCAAATTAAAAACAATTTAATTAATTTATTTACAAAATTAGATTTTAATTTACATCTTAGAAAAAAGATACTGCTTCCCCCTAAAAGTAATATTATCACTTGGCCATTACAGTCAGTCTGCACTAGGTGAAAAGAACACGGGATCTGAAGAAATAAGAGTAATAAGAGTAATTATGATGCCTGCTATAAAATAGTGAAATTCTCTGGTTCCCAAGAAGGTCATAGCATGGTTTGTTAACACAGGAGCAGCACTCGATACGTCTCTAGCTTTAAGTAGGAAGATTTCAGGTATCAGCAGCCATGGACCAGGACCCCAGGCAAGGGCAAAACCTGCAACTACAAAGAGAAGAGCATAAATGCAAGTTAAACGCGTATTAAAGGAAAAAGTAAATAATGTCCAAATTAATTAAGTAAGGGGGATGCAGTTTTCATCATAGATTTGTGGATGGTTCCAGCAACACAGTACCTCTACCAGAAGGAGAGGTAATAAGTGGTTTTAAGGCAGTATGATAAACGCCAGTGCATTTTGCATCATAATTAAAGGAATATTCTTAACAAGCAAGGCTTGCCCCACCTCGGGTACGAGTAACCCACCAGGCAGCGAGACTCCTCAGCAGCCATGTCTCGCCTGCGGAGAAGCGTCGACGCGCCCGCCCCTGGCCGCCTCTCCGCGGGCCGCCGCTACGAGCAGCCCTGGGCGGTAGGAGCGGGCGGACGGAAGCGGCTGGAGCGCGGCGGCGGGGAGTGATGACGTTACGGGTGCGCCGGAAGCTGCCTGATCCTGAGAGCGGCGGGTCCGGGAGCGCCTTCTCTGCGGTGCTGCTGGTTCGCCCGGCGCGGGCTTGGCCCGGCCCTCCCCTTCCTTCAGCGCCGGGCGGTCCTGAGGCCCCGGTTTCGTCTTGAGGGCCACCTCCTGTCGTGGGTGCCCGCGGGTTGTAGCGCGGGCCGCAGAAGTGCTGAGAACCGGTCCTGTCGTGGGAGCGATGGCCGCAGGGAAGCACCAGCCCGTGCTGGGCCCCGGGGGTCCGCGCGAGCCGTGGCGACTGCCTGTCGAAGGACACCCCGCGCCGGGCTGCTACCTGAGGTGAGCGACGCGGAGCTGTCGGCAGCAGTGGCGCCTAGTCTCCAGTCCTCGCCGTCCTTTTTGCGTGCGGAGGTATATGGGAGCGGGAGCGGGGAGCGGATCGGGCTGGCTGCGTAACACCTGGAAAAGAGGCTCGAGCACCGGTTTCGGTGGCCTCACAGCAGCCCTTCATTTCAGTATTATCTCCGCGTGTTGAATACAACAAGCGCCTTAGAGCTCACCGGTTTTTTATTCATAGCCAGCCTATTAGAATTTTTTATTTGTTTTAAAGAGAACACGTGCCCGTTTGAACAGCAAACGTATTCACTGCCATATGTGCTGAGGAAAGCTGGTAAGTGCTGTCAGCAGTGAAAGTTTCTGTATGACCTTGTGACTTGATAGGAGCAGCTGTTTCTGTGCATTTGACATCCAGAACTTCGTGGTTTTTATCAACAGTTGCTTGCCATGTGCAGCCTTTCATAGTGAAGACTGCACTTTCCTGTTAACTATGCCCTGTTAAGATGTGTACTCTGAGATCTTAATCTATGATGGTAAAATGTCTGTATAGAAATAAACGTTCTATTCAGTCCCACTCAGATTCCTCAATTCCTTCAGCTTGGGAGCTTCTGTTAAATTCAGACAGTTGTCTAATGGATGGAATTAGACCTTCCAGAGAAAATAAATAAATACCATTTTTTTTAACTGCTTATCTGAAGTTTATCTTGTTAATAAATGGTCTCGGGTCATTGTAGGAACTTGAGATGCCACAGGATAGCATAAGTGCATACAGGATGTAGTTCAGGAGGTGGTATTCAATTTCACAGTTAAGTCTCAGTGGAAATAAACTGAGAAAATAGACAAAAAAACAGGATTTTTTTTTTCAATGCATTTAGGTCAAAGAGCTGCAAATATGTCAAAACTGATACTAGACCAGCACAAGCTCAGGTCTTTACACGGGCCAAATAGAAAGATGACTAACGTGTCCTCCAACACAATTTGTCAGACATCTCTTTATATGTTTTTTAAAAAATAACTAGTTACCTGCTTCATGCTTAAAATAGTTCAGGACAAAGATATGAGTAAGTTCTGTTGGCAAATAGCTTACCACTCTGCTTATGTGCTTTGGTTTTTTCCTTTTATCAGTATAATCCATGAGTAAACTCCAAGACAGTCTTTATTTGCTATAATAGCTTTAAAATCTTAAACTAATCCCTACCTTATTGGACTCAGGATTTGAAAGTGTTAACCTAAAACAAGAAAAAATGTTAACGTTCATAATTAATGCTAACGTTCGCTAGCTACGTACCATTTACTTTTATGTTTCATGTGGAACAAATGATAGTTCAAGGTGCATGCAAATGCTTAGTCCAAACCTAATGAATATTTTAAAATGCATTTGGTCACTTCATTTTGTGTGTTAACATGCCATTTGGAATACTGATGTACTAAAGGTAATAAAGATGTGATTCTTGTTTTCTGAACGGAACTAATTCAGTATTTTGATGTATCACAGGTAAATTTTTCCATAACCTTATGGAGAAAAAGGACTTTGAAGCATGGCTTGATAACATTTCTATTGCATTTCTTTCTCTGACGGACTTGCAGAAAAATGAAACTCTGGATCACCTGATTAGCTTGAGTGGAGCAGTCCAGCTCAGGCACCTCTCCAATAATCTAGAAATTCTCCTCAAGAGGGACTTCCTCAAACTTCTTCCATTGGAACTTAGTTTTTATCTGTTAAAATGGCTTGATCCGCAGACCTTACTCACATGTTGCCTCGTCTCTAAGCAGTGGAACAAGGTTATAAGTGCCTGTACAGAGGTATGGCAGACTGCATGTAAGAATTTGGGTTGGCAGATAGATGACTCTGTTCAGGATCCTCTACATTGGAAGAAGGTTTACCTAAAAGCTATTTTAAGGATGAAGCAACTGAAGGACCACGAAGCCTTTGAGACATCCTCTTTAATTGGACACAGTGCCAGAGTATATGCACTTTACTATAAAGATGGACTTCTGTGTACAGGTAGGAAGGACAGACAACTTGGGAGTCTTAAAGTTCTTTGTTTTCTCTTCCCCCAATATGATTAATGACAATTTGCTTTTCCTTTACAAGACAAATGATTTTCATATGTGAATGCAGTTTAGATGATTCAAAATTACTTTTTTTTTTTTTCAATTTCTGAAACACCTGGTGTACTTATATACTCATTAGTCACTTAAATAAGAAAACAGGGAGACCAATTTCTTTGTTGGTTGAAAAAATAGTAACAGCCAGTATCATTGTCCCTGCCTGTGGCAGGGCAGTTGGAACTAAATGATCTTTAAGGTGCCTTCCAGTCCAGACCGTTCTATGATTTTGGTCGTGCTGTTACTATTAGTAAGCCCATTGAAGAAGTACAGATATGTTAGCTATCCTTTTAGAAGATAGCTTTCAGTTAAAGGCACCTTGTTTGACCTGTGTAAGCACTTCAGTGTCCCAAACTGTGGAAGAAAATGTTGTTATATTCTTCCGTGAAACAAGACTGTAAGTACTTTCAGTTCTTAACCTAAGTGCTTTATGAAGACCTGTCAACTAGATTTAATCTTGCTACTAGTCTGACTCGCTCATAATTTCAGCGTCCTCCCTACAGACTTCAAGATTTCAGTTTGAACTTGAATTACAGACCGACCGTATATGAAACATTAGCATGAAAAAATAATAACAGTTACAATGAACTGCTGTTAGAGCATATTACAAGGATTTCCCAATCATTTGGGACGAAAATGTTATACACTAAGTTGGGAATACTGACTTCACTCCCACATTTGTTGGTATTTTAAGATGGTTGCTAGAAGCCAACAACTAGACTCCAGCCAGTCTTTCACTTACCTACTCAGCAGGGGATGTTATACACAGGAAACAGCACTGTCAAAACTTTCTGGCAACTTCTGTGCTGAAACCCCCAGGAGAAAAAACAGGTATAAGGGATCTGAGGTTTTATTTTGCTCTCCAGAGCTAACTGTTTTTTAAAAAAACCAAAAAACAAACCACACACACACAACCCCCCCAAAAAAACAAACAAACAAACAAACAAAAACCCCTTCAGGTACAGAAAAGAAGCTGGCAGTTTATGGGGCCTGGCATTCATCTGTATTTCAAGATTTGGCAGACCCCCTTTCCTACCTGAAACAAACTAAAGCTTGCAGTATAGTCAGTGGCTCTGCAAACCTGAGAGTGATGTGTCAAGTGAAACTTCCATGCATCTGTTTCAGTAGACACTCAGTCAGAGATAGTGCCAGAATGTATCAAAGGGGATAAAAGGGTGTGAAGAAACTGGAAGGCCAGATAATCTAGTAGCTTCATTAACATGAAAACAGGCAGCTTTGCTGTCGTGCTGAGACCTAAAACTAGGGTTTATTTCCATTCAAGCAGCTTGAAGGCACTATTTAATGAGAAAAAGTTTAACAAGGCGAAGTGCCAAGCCCTGCACCTGAAGCAGATCAACTCCACAGCACCAGTATACGGTAAAGGCCACCAAACTTGGCAGAAAAGCAGCTTGGCAGAAAAGGAACCAGGGGTCCTGGTAGACACCAAGTGAACTTAAGCCCGAATGTTCCCTTGCTGCGAGAAAAGTTAATGATATCCTCAACTGCTTTAGGAGGAGTTGCCAGCAGGTTGAGTGGGGTGCTCCTTCCCCTCTTCTCAGCACTAGGGAGGCCTGGTGGAGTACTCTGTCCAGTTTTGCGCTCCTCAAGAGACAGGGACACACTGGAGAGTCCAGCGAAAGGCGGTGAAGATGATGAAGGGACTGGAGCATCTCTCATATGAAGAAAGGCTGAGAGAGCTGGGACTTCTTATTCTGGAGAGGGCTCAGTGTACATAAACACCTGAAATGAGGGTGCAAAGATGAGGGAGGCAGGCTATTTTCAGTGGTGTCCAGTGGTGGGACAAGAGGCAGTGAAACACAGAGGTTTCATAAACTCAAACACAGGAGGTTCCCTTTAACACATTTTTTTTACTGTGAGAGTGATTGATCACAGGTTGCCCAGGGAGATTGTGGAGCATCCATCCTTGGACACACTCAAAAGCTGTCCGGTCATGGTCCTGGGCAGCTGGCTGTAGGTGGCCCTGCTTGAGTAGGGGGATTGGAAGAGTTGACCTCCAGAGGTCACTTCCAACCATAAGCATTCTGTGATTCTACAAAAATCTGTAAGACAAAAATGAGTATAGGATCGGAAGTACTATTTACTGTTTGCTTCCAATTATCCTGTTCTTTTATATTCTAGGATCAGATGACTTGTCTGCAAAACTGTGGGATGTAAGCACAGGTCAGTGCATATATGGTATCCAGACACACACTTGTGCTGCAGTGAAGTTCGATGAACAAAAGCTCGTAACAGGATCTTTTGATAACACAGTAGCCTGTTGGGAATGGAGCTCTGGGGCAAAGACACAGCATTTTAGAGGACATACTGGTGCAGGTACGTTGAAATTTTCAATTTGTAATGTCACCAGTCACGTAACATATCTCATCATCAAACAAATTATATTTTGTTAGTTTTTTGCACTCTAGCTTTTTTCGTTTTTTTCAGCCTGTGTTCTCTGTCACCTGAGTCACCTCAGTTTCCCCACAAGAGAGGGGAAGCGACCAGAACGGATACAAATTTGTCCTTGAATATGCCAAAGTTTAGCCATGGGGTGTTTTGCCACTGCATGGAAGTAATACTAAATGTTGTGGTTATTCAGTAGTTTCAAGCGTCAAAGAGGTGCAAACCTTAGGTAGCAGAGCGTACATGGGGCATGGCCATTGTTTATGTTCCCAGATTAGAGATGAGCTGACAGCAAAGAGCAAAATAGGACCTGGGAATCTGTATTTGCATTTCCCTCGTAATTAAATTCTCTGTCTTGTACTTCAAGATATCCTCAACTCAGCTGTATTTTTTTTCCCGTTATCTATCAAACGTACTAATCCTGCTGGAATTGTCTTACTAATAGTAACTCTGGAAATAGGAACTAGCTTAAGTTACACTTTGCCATAATCCAACCATAAAGGAACCACTGATGCTCTTAATTTGGGAAAAAAACCCCAGTAATTTTGCAATGTAAATTTAGGCATCCAGAGCAACAATTCATGTATACGGTTCAAGAACAGTTAAAAATGTAGTAACTTATGAATTCAGAGGCTACTAAATTCACACAGAGGCTACTAGTGTCTCACAGAAAAGGGCATGCATAGAAACTGATATTCCTTATTTAGTACCCTCTTTGTTTGTAGTTTTTAGTGTGGATTACAATGATGAACTTGATATTCTGGTCAGTGGCTCTGCAGACTTCACTGTGAAAGTATGGGCCTTATCAGCAGGAACGTGCCTGAATACCCTTACTGGACACACAGAATGGGTCACTAAGGTGGGAATATTGATTTCTAATTAATCTCACACACTTATTTGCACTAAATTTGTAATGTGTTGTAAATTTTTATTTCCTAATCCTAACCCTGCAACTAGTTTTAGAATCTGAAGAAGGTCTGGAAATACTACAAAAGACTATTTCAACAGAAAAAATACTCCAGCTATAATTAAACCTTTCAGAGCATTGAAGATATTTCTATTCCAAAGCAGCTGGGGTAGTATTAGGAAGCAGTGTTTAATTCAAATACTGAATAAGAACTGGTTCTGAAAGGATGCTGCTTTAAAAATTATGTTAAAAGGTCTAATGATCTTGATAACAAAAACCTGAGCATGAAACAGTATTTTTCCTTTTGGTTATTTCAGAATGTGGAAGGTGGGGGGTAACTCTACAGGTGAAGTACATGTGTTTGCTTGTTAATACAGCAAGTTGTCACTAGTAGGACCAAGAAGAGTGTAAACTGTAGTTTTCCTTCAGTTGCTAAAAGTATTTGTACTGCCTTTATACGTGGGTACAGTATCCAAGTGGTCAGTGAAGTGAAAAATACCAATGAAAGTTTGGTTATTTAACAGCATCAACATAAAGCATTACATCTTTCAATTACAGGTAGTTTTGCAGAAGTGCAAAGTCAAATCTCTTATGCATAGTCCTGGGGATTATATTCTCCTGAGTGCAGACAAGTATGAAATCAAGGTAGGTACCATGTATCATGCATATATCATCTTGGTACACTGGGAAATAAAATGCTTGAGTGATTTGCCTAAGTTTACAAATAATGAAAGGTTTTATTTTATCCCGTACTTCCTGGTTGTGAGGCCGCCTGCAGGACACAAAACTCTTTGAAAGCTAATTTTTCAATGCTCTTCTTAACATTTAGTTTTAAATGATAGGTCTACGTGAACAGTAATGCAAAGAATCAGTGCTTTCAGTTTATGCCTAATGGGCTAACTTGAAAGCTAACTGCAAATACTTACTGTTGGGGACTTCGGGGTTGGAGAGTGCTCTAAGTTTGTGGCTATGGAAGTGCTTCATATCTGAAACACTGTTACATTTACGTCCCAATGGGATGGTTGATTTCTTTTTTTTTTGCCATTCTTTAAAATAGCCATTTTCGCTGGGATTTTTTTAGGCTAGGAACAACACATACTGCACCACTACTGTAAGACAAGTCACTTGAAGTACTGATGTTCCTAACTGAAGGAGAGAAATATTTCTGAAAAACACCCATACATTTACCTGATGCTTAAAAAGAGACTGTGAGGCTTGCTCTATTTGTGTAACAGTTTATAATGTGAATTTTTATGGTCTTAAACTGTGTTTTACTTGCAGATTTGGCCTATTGGAAGGGAAATAAACTGCAAGTGTTTAAGAACACTGTCCGTTTCTGAAGACCGCAGCATCTCCCTGCAGCCCAGACTGCACTTTGATGGTAAATACATAGTGTGCAGTTCAGCACTAGGATTATACCAGTGGGACTTTGCCAGCTATGATATTCTCAGGTAAACCGTTCGTTTCAGGATTCTGTCTTCATTAAATAAATAAGATCATACTAGTTTTGATAACTTACTTTAAACGTGCACCAAAAAGAATCTTGATAAAAATTTTGTAAACATCTTACTTTGCACATATTGCAAGGTTTAATTCTGATTTCTCATCTGATAATATGAATGCTGTTTTGGTTTCTGGCCACATGCTAGTCCTCTTTCATATTTTCATTCCGTAAGCGGAAGTTTCAATACAGACTTAAATCAGACTGCAGTGCTGCAGTTGTGCACATGAAAATGTAGTGGCCCAAAGCTAGTGTTGCCATAGAGACTGCTATACAGAGAACCAAACAGATACTACTGGGGGTCCTTTGATGGGACAGGAAATTAAAAAGACTTTTTCCTTAAGCACTACTGATGTGTCATTCTTGATAACGCTGTGGAATGACAGTGAAATCTATCAGACGGCAGTTAGGGACCAAACATGATGGCATTCCTTTTCCAGAAAAAGAATGAGGCTGTATCAGTTAGAACTGGTGGCATCAAAGATAGTAGCTTACTAAAGAAAAAAAATGCATTTTAGAACTGCTAGCAGACTCTTAATTCAAATAGCCTGAATATTTGTGGAGTATCTACCATTGAAAGATGTACTCCACAAGAAGTTCTTCTTAGCAATAAGAATAACTGAGTAATTTCACCTCTTCATTTATCCTCCCATCTTTCAAAAGAAAAAGATGGTCTTACTGCTGAGAATAGATTTTCATCTCCACACATTTTTGTGCCTCAGTTCTGTGCTTTATGTAATGCTGTGATCAAATGTGCAGGCAGTTGTGGAAAACTCAACTCCTCAATTTCTGTTCCAAGTGTTATTTATGTAGGGGAAAATATCATAAAGGTATTGGGGAACTAAAAAATACTTGTATTTCTCCCTAAGATGAAAATGCTTAACATAAAGCATCAGTAAAACAGCGTTTTAAGCACCAGTCTTGATTTATCTTACTTGCCTATCACAAGAAGACATGTCTGTGTTTTACTTCCGTCTTTTAGAAGAGTGGTCAAAAGAATAATAAGAGCTTTTACCTCTTAGTTTAAAGATACTGAGGCATGAAATCCATATAGAAGTTTACTGTAAAACACAAGTACATTTGCTCTTTTGTGCGTATCTGAAAATGGCACTTTTTTCTTGTGCTCTGCAGAATAATCCCTTTCAAACCTTAACCTTTACTTACGTTCAGAAGGGTCTGCCCTGAATGCACAAAGTCAGAGCTGAAACCACAGGCCTGACTGCAGCTAAGTGTTCAGTTCTTTAATTTGAAAAATTTGCATCTAGTTCTTTCTAAATTATTTTGGATTTATGAGTTTAGACATATTTTCTATAGAGACATAAGGATTTGGTTTAGTAATTCAAGCTCATTACTACACTGTAAGGGAGTTTCTAACACTGTTTTCTTGTCTTCTAGGGTTATCAAACCTCCAGACTTCTCAAATGTGTCCTTGCTGGGCTTTGGAGAGATATTTGCTCTACTGTTTGACAACAGATATCTGTATATAATGGACTTGAGGACAGAAAAACTGATAAGCCGCTGGCCTCTACCAGAATATAGAAAGTCAAAGAGAGGTTCAAGCTTTTTGGCTGGTGAAATGTCTTGGTTAAACGGACTGAATGGCCAAAATGATACAGGCTTGGTTTTTGCCACCAGTATGCCAGACCATAGTATCCATTTGGTGTTATGGAAAGAACATGGCTGAAAAGCTCACACATGCAGAATCTTCAGGAATATACAGCCTATCAGCAGCCTGTCCATAAAATGAGACTTTGCATGAACCAAAGTTGCACACTCAATGGTATCATCATGCAGTGCACAATCATTTACTTTTGTCTGGGCATTTGGGAATGGGTTGTTTTGGACATAATACAATGCAGCATGCTAACAGTATTCACCACAGATTTTTGTCTATACTCATGTTTAAATATACCTATTTGGGCTCTGAAGCATAGCTTGTAATGTTTCAACCATTCAAATCTGCTATCAGGTCTGAAATCAAGTTGTGTTTGACCTGACTTCTGACCTACTTTTTTGTTGTTGAAACAGAAGGTGAAACTATTTTAGAACAGTAGGCTTTTGCACATGTAACAGCAGATATTGGTTAGAGTGCATGGCTGCTTGACAAAAATGAGAAGATAGCAAACCCCTTCTCTCTCCAGAAGCTTTCTCTTCAAAATGTTTTTCCTTATGGTAGCTTTAAATATTTAGCCTTTGAAATAGAAGAATGAAACGAGTCCTTTAACTAGGATCAGATGTTAACAATAATAATTTAAGCTCAGGAACATGGCAGTATGATCTCTCCTCAGCAAGAATGACGCAACTTTCCATCTGATAGAGCTTGCCACTGCGATTAACCTTGGAGAACCTCTGACAGTATTCATCATACTTGCTGATGGTAACTCAGAATGGCTTGATCAGTATTTTATAGTCCTTATTTCCTATAGTTTGTGTTAGAACATAGTTCACCTGTTAGAATTTAGTTCACATGAATGGGAAGGTGATGTTCAGTCTCTGCAGCAAGTCACCTTCTTACATTAAATGAGGTCTACCAGCCATTCACTTTATTCAAAAGTTGCAGTTGATATAATGCACTTAAAGTAGTTGCTACATCTAGAGTTGGAAAGCAGGGGCAAATGACAGAATGCCACATCTCTGGGGAAAAAAAATAAATATCAAAAGTTTGAAGAAAAGCACAGGTGTAGAAAAAGATCTTACTGATCATCATAGGACACTTGATGTACACAACTGTTGAGTAGCAAATACTTGTCCACATACTTTTGTGCTCTTTGACGTGTACTTAAAAGCTGTATCTACGACATCACATGCTTTAGAAACGCTTTAGGCTGGTTTGCCTTCCTTCCTTACAATAAAATCTCCCCTTAAGGTAAATTCTTTTTTACGCAGCTTGAAAAGCAGTCTTCATGAAGACTTGCTCATGATGTCCTTGAAAAGACTCTAGCATTACCACCATTAGTGAGATTTTTTCTTCCCACTATCCAAGGAGACCTAGTTTCATACTTACTTAATACTGGATGAAGGCCTAGGTTCCCAAATGTATGCAGCATGACTTACACCAATGGAGGGGAGGTTTCATATGCAAGGATCAGTATTTGAGTGATGCGGTAAGAACTGTGTGAAGTCACAATTGAGTAGTCTCTTAAATACAAGGCCAGAGTCTTAAGCAGTCCATTTTTCCACACTTACACCAACTGACTTTGAAAAATGTGTCTGTCATCAACTGGAAGCCAAATTCACAACTCTCAATTCGAACTGCACTGACTGCTCTTCAAGCTTCTGTTGTCTCACTCAAAAGTGAGGAAAGCTTATATGAAATGGAAAGCTTGTAAGAAATAGAAAGCTTTCAATATCTTGAAACCCAGTTCTCATTATTCTTAATGTGGAAGTAACATAACGGTATAGTTATGATGCGCGCAGTAACTCAGCTTCTTCTGAAGGAGCACTGCATTAGCTTTGAAAAATTAAATAGATGTGTGCCAGAAATGTCCTTGTTTCCAAATCAGCAAAAGAGAAAACTTGGTTAACTACTTTATTAGTGATCTTGATGATGTGTAGGTGGAGCACAAGATGGCTGAGAAACTGAGAATCAAGCTTAGCCTTCCAAAAAGAATGGTGGGTGGTGGTGAGCATGGGATAGGGAGGCACTATTACTGTCTCTAGCTAACTAATTAGCTATAATGAAAACAAAGACTCATTTTAGCATCATGCAGCAAGACAACGGACAATGGTTCTTGCAACAAGACAAATGCTCCACTGTGAGGTCAGTTTAAGACTGGAACAGGTTGCCCAGAGAGACTGTCTGTCCAGCCTACACAGACAAAAAGTCCTAAGCAAACCACGCTGTGAGCAGGGAGTTGGACTTCCATATGCCCCTTCTAAATGAGGAGTCTAAAATTCTAAATGTTACCTGTTGCCACACGATTGTACGACTGCAGCAGGCATCTCAGATGTTAATAGAGCTGCCAGTTTGTTGATACAGACTGGGAGATGCTGCAGTCACTATGAAGCAAAGTAGAAGTTCCCCTTGGACATCTGCTAATTATACTAATGCACTAATGACAAAGCTCCTTAAGGGCAAAGGTATGTGCCACTAAAAACAGATGAAGGAATGAAAGCACCACTGATGTAGAAATTTAAAAAAAGCATACCTGCTCTCACACACGCTTGTCTCTCTATCAGACACCGAAGTGTCAGGCTATCACTGCCCTCAGATGTGCCTTCATAGGAAGGTTCTAATAAATTGCCACATCAGTACAATGCATATAGCTCTGGGGGGCTCATCAAACAGAAACTGAAATTGTGAAAATAAAGTGAGCAAGTATTTTTTTAATTTGCTTTGTTTTCCATCTGACCCTTCAGAAAGTTAGTAACTATTTAGCACTATTTCTAGATAGAGGTTGGAAAAGATACTGTTGCTGTACCCTTACACCAACATGGAGGAGCAAAATAATTCAACTTACCTATCATCGCATAAAGAGCTAAAATCCAACTTGTGTCTAAATTTTATGAAACATTTTCCTGTGAGGCTTCGAGGTTGCAGAAAAAAAACCCCAACAAAACAACGAACTATGATGTTTCATAAATAGTTGTTCACCCATCCATTTTTTCCTCCTGGAAATAGCTTCTTTTTGGTTCACAAAAGTATCTTTAACATCAATCTGTATCCCTTGCCTCTGTTTTAAAGCTTTCCAACACAACTCGGCACTTAACACTTAAGTAACCCATAACAGCTGCAGGTAAGAAAAGAGGTATCACTCTTCTTAAACTTACATGTCTCCAAAACCCAGTTGAACTGAGATTTTTATCAGCGAAACTCCAATGGCTGCGTTTAGTGTTAAAATCCACTACATCTTTAACAAACATTATTTCCAAGAACATAAGAAGTTAATGTTTTTACAACTGAAATGCAGATTTTGCTCAATTATTTGTTTACCTTTTACTCAAATTGATACATAAAATTTGGTACCCAGTGAGATACAAACTGCAAGAATTAAACAATGCCACCTTTATTACTAACGCCTATAGCTATACCTTTTGTACATAGGTCGAAAACTGGTTTGCATTATTTCAGTCAAACAGACAAATACTGATTTTTATTATTCTTTTAACTGAAAACAAATTTAACATTTCCCAGAAGTAGTAGTGCAGTCTGCATTGACCCTTGTTATCATTAAATGATTCATGGCTTTGCTACAGATTCCCTAAATAATCGCTGCAAAATGTAAACTT
>WBMZ01002908.1:0-62049 GCA_013400975.1 Atrichornis clamosus
CCCCGCGGGGGGCGGAGCGCGGCGGCTCCGGGCGTGGGGGGGACACGAGCGGGACGGGACCCCCCTGTTTCCCCCCCTCCGGCGGGGCCGACGGCCGCTTGCCGGCCGTGGGAAAGTTGCGATCGCTGTGCGGGATCGATTTGGGATTTTCCTGGCTCCGAGCGGGGCCGGGAGCGGCAGGGGATGGAAGGGGCCGGGCTGGAATCCTCCCTCCGCCCAGCTCCCGGGTCCGCGAGCCCAGCGGCGAGCGCAGACCCCCCCCGCAGGATGGTCCCCGCCGCGCCCAGGGATGCTCCAGAGGAAGGTATCCCTGCCCACGCCGCGGGGGTTGGAATTGTATGGTCTTTAACGTCCCTTCCCACCCAAACCGTTCCATGAATCTGTGATCCTACGAAGTACTCAGAGCCCAGAGACCCTTCTCCAGCTGCCCAGCACAGTCCCCCAGTGCCCCAGCTTGCAGTGCACCAGCAGATCCCAGTTCCCCCAGCCAGGCCGCCCTGCGCTGGAACTGAGGCTGCAGTGGATTCCCGCTTCCAGCAAAAGGGAGTTCAGCAGTTGGGATAAAGCATTTTTCCATGTTAATCCTGGCGATGGAGGTGTTTGCTGCAGTCCCCCCAGCCGGTGCTAACGCAGGTTCCAGATGCATTTTCTCCTCCAGGCAGACCCTCTGCAAGGAGCTGCTCAGAGTGCAGCACTTTGCTTCCCGTCCTCTGAACTTGCCAAAGACACAACAGATCCCTAAACAACAGATCTCTCTGTCAGCCCCAGGGGTCATGGCACAGCATCCCCATCCCCACATCCTCTCACCCCCGTATCCCTGTCCCCATATCCCCAGTGCCTCATCTCCATCCCCACATCACCATCCTCATCCACACACTTCCATCCCTATGCCTGCATTCCCATGGCCACAACCCCATCCCCGCAGGGCGATGAGCGGCATCCCCCAGCAGTAACCACCAGAGGCACATCCCGATGCACAGAAACAGCCAATCCAAGCTTTCAGCAGCACATTCCCACCCCAACGCCACACCAACTTACTCTGGTAAGTACCGTGGAGATTCCGCCTGGTCTCAGCCCGACCCTGGGATGTTCTGCAGGCAGAGGCTCTTTCTCAGCCTTTAATTAAAAATGTGACAAGCTCACGTTACCTCTTCCCCATGGTTGTGGTAAATCTTGGAGCATCAAACCAGATCCTCGCTCTGCCCAGGGAGCCACAAAACAACTCAGACTTTGCCACCTCACAACACATAAGCAAATCTAGGATCCACCTGGAAGTCTCTATGGCAGGAAGCACTTCCCAGGAAAGGTTTTTAGGGATAAAGTTCAGAAATGAGGTGCAGAACACTGTGTTCCTCACCTGTCTCTGGCAGGGGAGCATCATCCAGTGGGTTGATGATGAGAGAAATTAAATCCCCAGTTCTGGGGGAATTCTGCATAGGGTTGGCTCCTTACCGCCTTGCCAGGCTCAATTAAAACAAATTTTGGGAATATTTAGAGCTTCTTGAGGGCAGGAATTATGGCTGTGGGTCCAAGGTGCCAGCTGCACTGCTGGAGTGGAGTGAGGCCTCACTCATCCAAGCGTTCCAGACAAGGAACACAACCACCCAGGGAAGAATAGGGTTTGACTTTGGCTTTTCACGCTGTTCAAACAATGTGCTCAAGGTCTCTCTTCGCTACCACTGGAGCCCATCTGGGCACGCCGTGATCCAGAAGAAATGAATGCTTTTGAGCAAAATTTGATTTCTATTCAGAGGCTGTACCTGTGCCAGGCGGCGCTGGCCGAAGAGCCGGAGGGGAGCGGTGGGAGTTCAGTGCCAGTGGCTTTCGGAGCAGGGGTCGGTGGTTTGGCGGTGTGGGCAGGGCAGGGGGCTGGCAGCACGGCGCTGGCAGAGGCCACCATGCTCTGGCACTGCCCATCCTTGCACAGGATCCTGCCCCACAGCAGTTTCCCAGTCGCAGGTCACCAGGGATGCTCTGAATGGGGTGGTCTCCCCTGGGGGTTCACTGTTAATGTGAGGAGAGACGCTGGAGGCAGGATTTGGGAAGAGGGCAGCTGCCTGTGGTTCTCCAGGGGTTAAAGCTGGACTGTACTGGGCAGAAAGAGCTCGGCCTTCCTGAGGTGGAAGCTGCTGGGATGGGGATGTGGGGAAGGTTCCTCCCGTGTCCTTGCAGACAGCAGGATCACCTCCTTCCAGAGGAGCAGAGGGGTGAAGAGGAGAAAAGAACCCTCTGGGGACAGAAGTGACAGCAGGAAGACAGGAGGGGGCTCAGGGAGGAGGTTCTGGAGCAGAACCCACGGCAGGACCAAAGGCTCACAGCATTTTCCCAAAGCTTTGGGAGAGGGTGGCAGTGGTGTCTCTTACAGACATGTCTGGAATGGGGAGAAACAACAAAAAGCAATATGCAAAAGAATCAGCATCACTGTCTCTCTTCAGAGAGAGAAAAATTTGATCTCATGATAACTGGGCACCTCCTCTTGATTTTGGGGGAGGGAGGGCATCTGAATCCTCCTTGTTGGAAGCTCTGGTGATCCTGGCAAAGCCTCCTCTGCTCTCTGCTGCTTCAGCTGGGGACTGAGCCTGGGCAGGAGGCACCATGTGGATGGAGGAAGAAGAACTAGACAGGGAGTGATCACAGCCAGGATCTGAGATCAGAGAGAAGGAATGTTGTTGTGGAGAGGCTGAAAGCTCGGGGTGGGGATGACTCATGCTGGAGAACATACAGCTGTTGGAGCGGGATTTGGCACCGGCTGTGGGGCTGCAGAGCCTTCCCCCTGAGCAGAGAGGGGAACAGGAGCCTCCACAATGGCTCCGACCTGGCAAAGGCCGACCTGTGCTGGAGGTGATGGGCAGGGAATGCTGCCTGCCAAAGCGGGGTCACAGCCTGGGGAGGTACTTTGGGCAGCACAGAGGGCTCAGCACTGAGGTCCTGTCTGGCTGAGGGATGTGTATCCTGAGGGCTGGGGCTCCTCGCTTCCTGTGACGCTGCCCTGGGGAAGGGGACTTGAAGCAGTGGGGCCGGGATGGGGCTGGACAGGTCAGCTATGAAGTGCAAGGCATGAAGCAGACATCCCTCCCTCACCTATTGACAGGGAAGCCGAGGCACAGCGCAGGGATGTTCTCCCTGTGGTCTCCTTGGCCTCTGGTCACGCTCTCCTTGTGCTGGGAGAGGTGGATTGGGGCTGGAAGCGACCCCAGCCTCAGGATTCAGACCACCATCCCTCTGGGGCTGCTGGCACGTGAGCTTGTAGGGCACCAGAGCTTCCATCTGGTTTCCATCCAACTTCCATCCAGCAGAAGATGCTGCAGCAGCTTCCCCAGAATACACAAGGCTGCCACAGGGATAAGTGGGAAAAACAGTCCCCCACATCCACTGAAGCCAAGGCAGGCAGGAAAGGACATTTGGGCAAGGCATTAGGAGCAGGAGGGTGAGCCAGCATTTCCCAAAGTCGCTTTCAGAAAGATGTTTTTTGTATGATGCCTGGAAATAACCGCAGCACCAGATTCCCAGTGCTGTGGGATAAAAGCTCCATAGGCTGCTTCAGAGGTGGCCCTGTTTCAGGGGTAAATGAAGTGACTGTAAATACAAACAGACTTGTTATTAATCATGTTCTGTAAATGTGGAGTCATTATCTTTATGTCCCTGGAAAAGTAATTATCTCTGGCTTTTCAAAAAGAGCTTGGAAAAGCCTAAAGAGTTGAGTTCTGGAAATGTCATCCGTCTCCATGTAGAAGAAAAGCTGCATATTTTCACATATTAATTCAAGTTAATCAAATTTACAAAACGAGTGAGTTTTAATACATCTCCAAAGCTGTAACTTCAATGCCTCTTCTCTTCCCAGTGATTTATGACACCATTTCAAAACTTTTCCAGTATTGGATGCATCCTGTGATGCCGTGTTTTATTGTCCAGCCAGTGGTACTTGTACAGGACATAAGGTGGGATCTGATTTACAGATCTCTCCTCCACTGCCATGTAAAGCAGTCCCTCCTCGCCTGACCAGGCTCACGGGTGCAGAGCTCCGTGTAACGAGTTTCTCTTTCCAAATAACCAAACCCAAATGTTTTCCAATTGAAGGCAACATCAAGCTGATAACTTCAGGCCAAAGCACAGCTCTGTGAAGTTTTATGCAACTGAAAGTGCACAGAAACACATCCGTGCTCAACCAGAAATATTTGGGAAGATGACACTGCCTGCTGCATTTACATTCCTGATGCTCCAGCAGCCTCTTGGGGAGAGGAGAGGGAGGAGAGGGAGCCAGCACTTGCAAGAAGCCACTGGGCTGTGGCATTTCCAGCTTGGACAGCGCAGCGTTAGCACAGGCCGGGGTGGGAGATCTGCACTGAAGGGGGTTCAATGTCACCCCGCGTCTCTTTAAAGCAGAACACACAGCGTGAACAGAGAGCTGTAGGGAAGGTGTTCGCTCCTGTCTACACGCACCCACCACTCAGATGTGGCTCAGGCTGGGGTCAGCGCAGCCAGAATGAATTTTAAGCAGCCACAAGCGTTCAGGAGAGGGGTTGTTGCTCTGGAGTGGCTGCGTCTGCTCATCACTTGCTTTGCTTGGTCACACAGATCTGACTCCTGATGGGAAGAGTGGACTGTCTTTGAAGGATTATCCCAAAATGCACCAAGAGGCTCATCCTTCTAGCTCTTCACCAGACTTCAGAGAGCTTCCTGCATCAAAGTGTTTTGGTTTGTCATTTCAGTTATATCCTAAATTACCAAGCATTAGTGCTTGCTAATGTTGAAGTAACAGAAATAAAAGCTGAAGGTTTCAGCTGAAGCTGGGATGGGATATTTCACAGAAATGCAATATTCTGAGATTGCCTTTTCATTTCAAAATGAGCCATAATATTTCCAGCTCCACTTGGCTCTGGAGGGAGAGGTAATTTGGATTTTCAACCCTCGCTTTCTTTGCTAGAGCAGGCAGGGAAGGATCCGAGACAGGCTGGGCTCTCACTGGGAGCATCTCTGTAAAACCCCAGTGGTTTGGGGCAGAGGTGAGGGATCTTCCTGATGTCTCATCCTGCAGAAGAAATCCCAGGGGAATTTCATGAACCCATCAGGGCCAAATTTGAGCATACACCAAAGCAAATGCACTTTAGACCCTGTTTAATTGAATTGCTGAACTCGTCGCCACTGGAGCTCAGGAATGAGCTAAAGGGGTGAACTCCAATTAGTGAGAAGAGTTTCATCGTCAGTTAATGAACAAGCATGGCTGATGGGATGATGGGATGACCTCTGCACTGCAGAAGCCACTCCAAAGGGATGGAGCACACTAGGAAGGCACTGTCCTCCATCCATCCCCAACCCAGGCCAGGATCCACGTCCCAAACCCCTCTGCACCTCTCCTGTTTCTTATTCCCTCCCTCATTAAATCACAGCCTTGTTAGTTGCAGGCCTTCATTAGCAGCTTGCAGGGGAAGGGGTCTGTCCCCTGCTTCCAGCCTGAGGGAGGTGACACCATGGGGTCTGGCAGTGCCCCTGCTCCTTATTCCCACAGAAGGACATGGAGCCATCCTGTACCAAACGCCCCTTCCTAAAACGCTTTGGTGATGCAGGAGCTCAGGATTCCCGGTCCATCACACAAGGAAAACTGCAGGTCTCAGGTGTTTGGGCAGGCACAAGAGGAAAATGTCCCCTCACCTCCCTCGATCCACAGGCTGAGGACACACCTTGGGTCAGCACATTAAATAGACATTATTGGCAATTCAGGTACCTGAGCCCAGCATCCCCCAAATACAGTGAATATCCCCAAAGCAGAGATGTGCTCTCACCAATATTTCCTCACTGGAATTGTGTCTCTTGTTATGTCTGAGCGCCAGCTCTCTCAGCAGCCCCAGAGAAGGCTCTGGTTCTGCTATCAAGCCTCTAAAGGATTAGTACGTTTAAAAAAAGAATAAAAAATCACCCAGTGCAACATCCACAGCCTTCTCTTTTGCTTTAAAGTTGGTTACTGAGGTCAGGGAGGAGCAGGAGGAGCCTGTGCAGTGCCTCAGCACTAACACATTTATCTGCTCCTCGGCCCATCAGCCGCATCTCAGCATCTCTGGAACATTATTGCATTTATCCATGTCCCTGCTTCCGATAACATCCAGGGAGCTGAGACCTCAGGAAGGGGGAGGACTTGAGCGAGATCCCTTGGAAAGGGAGATGAGCCCAGTCTCAGCCGCAAAGTCTTCTTGTTTGGAATATCCTGCATCATCCCTGGATACAAACCTGTCCCCTGCAGCCCTTTCCTTGACAGATTCAGATGCCCCCACCCCCGTCACATCACAGACAAGAGCCAGTGCACACAGAGAGCATCTCCCACTTCCTCGGGAGGGTGGGGAATGCTCCCCCACACCTCACAGCAGGGCAGCCCTCGAGGCTCTCAGGGGATCTTAGCCCTACAGCACCGCCCCCACAAATCCTTCCTCTCCTGCTCCCCAGGGACAGCAGCCCGGCAGCAGGGCTGGAGCTGCCTCCCGGTCATGTTTAAGGTGGTGTTGGTGAAATGAACCATTCTGGGGGAGAGGTATGGGACCAGAGCCAGGTTCTGGGTTTGGAGCTGTAGATCCCAAAGGGCAGGAGCACCCAGGCATTAAACAGCAACTGTCTGGGAGCTCATTTCCCTCTGGTCAGCTCAGACACGGGGGTTTATCTTGGGCACCTGATTTTCTCTTCCCTGGGAGGGTCCTGGAAACCCCCTGGTTGCTCAGTGGGTTGAGATGTGATGACCTTATCAAAGGCCATGGGGCTTATATAGGGCTAGGATTCATCCAAAGGACACATTTCCACCCAAAGGTCACTTTTCCACCCAAAGCGAGACGGAGCCAAGCCTTTTTGCCATATGGTGCAGCCGGGAGCAGCTGGGAGGAAGCCTGTGGAGAGCTTCCACAATTTCATCTTTGCAATTTCTTCTCTAAAGTGAGAAGATCAAGAGGAAGAAGAAACACAGAGGGGACATTTGCAGGCATCCTTCTCCTTCCCTACTGGAAAGGTCAGATGTTGAGGATGGAAACGCAGCACACCAGTTATTTCCGGGAAATAATTTGGGCTCCAGCACCTCATTGTGCTTGACCTTCCCAGGGGAGGGACTGGAGAGGAGGGGAGTGGCTCCATAGACAGAGGAGAGCAAGGAGGGCTATTAACGCTAATGGGTGGGAAGTGGCCATGAATAAATCAGCAGCATCTTTCCAACCATCAAAGCCTGAAACTCTCCCGTATGGAGCAAGGAGCAGATGGGGTGGCAGGATGACTCATGTTTGGTGTATGACAGGGGTTATCCGATGGTCTTACCTACAAACCCAAGAGACTTGGCCCCACAGACCCCCATTCTGCTGCCACGGGGGGATTTTGGACATCCCCCCCCAGCCCTGCACAGAAATCCCCTCCCAAAACCACTCCTGAGCATCGTGGAGTGAAGTCTTTCCCTTTGGAATGGCTCTGGGCTGGGTCTGTGCGGGGGTTTCATGCTTGCCCTGCCCTTTAGATGCCACAGATGAGAGAGAAGACCTGGGAAGGCACCACCAGCTCAAACTTCCCTGTAACCAGACACATCCTTCTACCTCCAGCCATCCAGCCTGGCCCCAGTAATCCCAAATCCCAGGCATTAGACATTTAATCTTACATTTTGTCATGTCTCCTCTTACCAGAGAGTCTGAAATTAAAAGGGAAGGAGGGAAGAGCTGAGCTCCTGTGAGCTTAATTGGTTCTGGCTGGTGGATAAGAAGGAAGGAGGAAAATGCGGCCGTTTCTTCCACTGGTTTTCCTTGGTGTTTCCTGAGCAGCTCTAACTATTCTGGAAGAGGGGAAGAGATGCAGCATCAGGAGTGGGAGGGGGGAAATGCACCCTGCCAGGACAGAGGAGGAACTTGTGCTCGTGCCTCAGCTGGCCCCAGGCACGTGGAGCTGAGCCAGCAGCCTCGGCTGCACCCCGTGGACATCATTTTCCATGATGCAAACTGGGAGAGCAGGAGAGGGGCTGAGGCAGGACACGGGGCAGAGATCTGCTGCCTTTGATGTCTCTCCTGCCGTGCAGGGAAGCTGGAGGCATCTCCCTGCCCCAGGCTAGTGCTGAGGAGGGCCCTGCTTGGGCTGTGAGTGGGGCTGGACGCTGAGCACTGGCAGCAGGAGTGGGATGGGCTGGGGACGGAGCGAGAGGCGATGGGGGACAATGAGTTGGAGGCTGAGGATCCCCATTTCCAAGCACTGGGAGCTGACAGCAGACTGGATTTGGCTGTGGCTCCCAGAGGGTACCCGGTGCAGGTCCAGCTCAGCTTTGCTAATGCCCTGTGGGTTTTGAGATATAAAAATCCCAGTTTCCATTCCCTCCCCGCAGCCTGTAGCACCTCCTTGGGACATCTCATTTTTTTATCCCACAACAGAAGTCCCAGTGCAGGATACTGAACCATTAATGCAGACACTGCACCATCAATGCCATCTTGTCATCCCTGGATTCTACTGATGCTAATCAGAAATGGAGCTGCCCTGGTTAATAAAAGCACTTGTTTAATTATTATTGGCAGAATAGAGAACTTTTAATTGCGCTTCCCCATCCCCCAGATGAAATGAGGCACTGTACTTTGACCTCAGTTGAAATAACTATTAGCAACAGGTATATGTTATATTTATCTCGATATATTTTTTATATATATCAACACATTATTTTCTGGATGAAAATAAGCAGATCCACAGCTGACTGGATACAAGAAAAAGCCCCAGTGGTGAAGCTGTAACCCCACATCTCCGTATTTACCAGGAAAGAGCAGGATGTAGAGGTTTCAACATCCCACAGAAGTGACCACTGGCTCGGGAAGGTCACTGGGAACCACGGGCTGGGATGCTGCCAAATTTCCCCACCGCCAGTCTGCAGAAGCTGCTGGGAGAACATGAATTTTGGAAAAGCCTCACGTACTTAAAGAATAATGTAACCTGCCAGGCACTTAACGCAGCCAGATAAATGGAACTGCCAGCTGGAGCTCAGCCAGGGGAAACTGCCTGAGGCAGAGGCTCTGGGGACAGGGATGAGCTTGGGGATAAGGCAGGACACTACTGGAGCTGACACTGTGAGGTCTTCCCTGTGTGGGTGTGCAGAGGCTTTGGAAACAGGGCAAGATGGGAAGGTGGAATCTCCCAATGGTGCTGGGCAGGATCCCCAGGCAGGCTGGGAGAGCTGGGGGTGTCCAGCCTGGAGGAGGGAAGGGTCCAGTGGGACCTTAGAGCCCCTTCCAGGGCCGCACGGGGCTCCAGGAGAGATGGAGAGGGACTGGGGACAAGGGATGGAGGGATAGGACACAGGGAATGGCTACCCACTGCCAGAGGGCAGGGATAGATGGGATATGGGGAAGGCATTGTTCCCTGTGAGGGTGGGGAGGCCCTGGCACAGGGTGCCCAGAGAAGCTGTGGCTGCCCCTGGATCCCTGGAAGTGCCCAAGGCCAGGCTGGATGGGGCTTGGAGCACCCTGGGGGAGTGGGAGGTGTCCCTGCCCATGGCAGGGGGTGGAATGAGATAGTCCTTAAGGTCCCTTCCAACCCAAACCATTCCAAGAATCTGTGACTGGGGGAGATGGCTTAAATCAGGGAATCACAGAATTGTTCAGGTTGGAAAAACTCTCTTAGATCTTTGAGCCCAATTGTTTCCCCAGCACTGCCACGGCCCCAGCACTGCCAAGGCCATGTTCCCCAAGGGCCACATCCACAGGGCTTTTAAATGCCTCCGGGGATGGGGACTCCACCACTGCCCTGGGCAGCTGTGCCAGGGCTGGACAACCCTTTCCATGAAGAAATATTTCCTAATATCCAACTTGAACCTTCTCTGGCACAACTGAGGCCATTTCCTCTTGTCCTGTCCCTTGGGAAGCAGAGTCTGACCCACCCCGGCTGCCCGCTCCTGTCAGGGACTTGTGGAGAGCCAGAAGGTCCCCATGAGCCTCCTTTTCTCCAGGCTGAGCCCCTTTCCCAGCTCCCTGAGCCGCTCCTCTTCAGACCTGTGCTGTAAATACACCACAAGAGACATCCCGCTGTCCCCGGCCCCTCGCTGGGCACTGGGAGATGGGGCAGAAAACCAGCGGCCTCAGGAGGTTTCATTCCCAGACATGGGCAACACCCGCACTGTGAGAACATCCCCCAAATGGCCGCTCTGCGGGGAAAAGGGGCCCACAGAGAACATTCTGCAGCTTAAACTGATCGTGAGAAGCAGGCCGGGCCCGCTCCCGGACGAGCGTCCCCCACGCCGTGCTCCGTCTGGCAGCTATTACCGCTGGAACCGGAGCGGTTTGCACCGTGAACACACACAAAATACACACCCTCCACACACACAGAGCTCCCCCTGCCAGCCCCCTGCCCCTCCTCGTGCTTAATCAACCCCACATTCTAACGAGCTGCCGAGCGAGGCCTCCCCCGGCTGTGCTGCCTGTGTGGGGTTTGTGCCCAAGTGGCCCAAAGGAGCCCGGCACGGGCGCTCCCGGAGACAGGATGGCTCAGCCGTTCCTGTGCTTCGGTTCTTGGAGAGAAACATCCAAAAGTTGCTTCTCCAGAGCCTGGGAGCAGGCGCTGGGAGCTCCGGCTGGCTCGGGACAGGTTTGGAGGCAGCGGCTGAGCACACAGGCATTTACGAGCAAAGCCAGTAATGCTGTTTGCAATTAAAACAGCCCGGCTCTTTCCAGAGCAAGACTTTGCTTCTCGCCCCTGAACCTCAGCAAGCTTCAAAGCCCTCGGCTGGAGTTCCTTGGCACCGGGTGAGTTTTTACCCCCTCCTCTCCAAGAGCTGTCCAGAAAGGACTCGCTGACAGCACGGAGCAGAGGGGAGGATGTTGGAGGCTGGATGGAATTCCAGAGGTGAAATCACACCAGCTACTACGCTGTGCTCAGAAGTTTTACCTAGAAAACACCAAGCCTCATACAACCCATCCCAATCCACACTATATATCCATAATTCCAGTTAGTCTCTGCAGCTCAGCACCCCAGCATGAGTCCCAGGAGGGTCACAGCCGACCGATCACCAGTGCAAAGCAGCAACAACCTGAAAAATGCTCTTTATGATCCCTCTGGAAAGGATGAAGCCATGGTGAATGCAGAAAGGAAGACATTTTATGGCCACCTAAGGACTGAGCAAGGGAGGAGAACACCAGCAAATGGACACACGAGGGAATGAGCAGGAATAACCATAAACTGGATTTTTTTGGGACCAAAAGGGATAACTTTCATTTAGGGAACTTGACACTGTTTCTCCCAGCAAGTTTTCAATTACAGACTGGGTAATGGAAAATCCTGTAATAATTATGTCCATGTTGTAGTGTTATGGAAAATACTGTAATGAGATTAGGGCTGCACCGGGCTGCTCCAGAGAGCAGAGGGGCAACATGCACAACCTGCCCCATGTGTCTACTCCCCTCCATCCTCTCTTGCTCCCTGCAAAGATTCCAGGGCTTGTGAACCCTTCTGATGCCCCAAACACCATCATGTGGTGGTGAAAGGCCGTGGGTTTCTCCCACTGGAATCACAAGCTGGAGAGAATCAGTGAAGGTCCCAAGGCATGGTTGGCTCTGACACTTTCCAGCCCTCTGATCCTCTTCAGCTTCATCATCTGCATCAGTGAGATTTTTTCCTGGAGATATTTAAGGCTCCTTCTGTGTTGCTTTCCATGTCCCACTGAATATTGCATGTGCTATCGCTCCCCAAGAACCGATAGTCTGAAGAAAGCTGATTTTTTCTAGAGCTGCTAAATGGCACCTCTCCCCTTCCCTGGCGTGATTAGATCTGTGCATTTACCACTGGTTATATTTGCAGGCACTTTTGGGTGTGACTGGAGCTGAAAACTGTCAAGGAGTCAAGCTCAGGCATTAGAACCTCTCTGAGGGCTGCAGAGGAAACAAAAGCAGCATTTTTCCTTTCCACGGGGGCATGCGGTGGAGCTCAGCAGAGCTGAGTGGTGGCAGAGCCACCCTGAGGGGTCTGAGCCACCCACAAGAGTCCCAGCCACCCACCCCATCTCTTCCCATCCCTCTTGCCATGGGCTTTTCAGAGCCACGTAACCCATTTGTTCCCAGTTTGTTCGGGGTGTTTGACTGGAGATTCTGACCCAGACATAGCAAGAAAGAAGAAGTGGGAGCTAAAACCAGGGTAAAAAAAAGGAAGAAACAGGGAGGAGGAGATACGGAAGTCCAAAGGGAAGGGGGGAGTCTGTGCCATGGGGCCTTCCAAAGCTCTGTTCCTTACAAAAGCGCTTATAGAGATTATTATATTTAATTTATGTAGATCTGCACTTGCACTAGAAGAACTTAGGAACTAATTAAACAGCAACTGAAGGACAGTCCTGGCCTCAGATCTCACCCAGAGGGAAGCAATTCCTGGGAATCCTGAACTGAGAGGGAGCTCAGCTGTCAGAATGCGACTTAATCTTCCTAGAGATGATATGAAATTTGGGATGATTTTCTGGAGAAAAGGGAAACAAATCAGCTCACAAACCCTAGAGTTCTCCCAAGGCAACACTGCAAACTCTTTTGGCATCAGTGGCCCAGGGGAAAGGGATCATCTGACGAACAATGATTTTTGACACTATGTTAAGTAGAAAACTTGGATCCAGTCTCCAAGTGACTGTGTCTAGATGAAATCCAGGGGAAAAAAAGGGGGTGCCATTTGGGAGAGCACTTTGCTGACCCTCTTAACAGGGACTGAAGCAATTACACACACAGCTCTAATAGGCAGGAAAATAATTAACACTCTGCCACGGGCTCAAATGGTGATTTTATGAGTCCTGATGAAGCTGAGCTCCCGTAGGAATATCAGGGTGTGGGTTTTTTTCACTCTTTTGGGACTATTTCATGATCTCACATGCAGCTACTGAATTTTTCCATCTATGGATTTCACTGAACTGCCTGAGCAGCAGTGAATTAAGGGACCCTCTAGCCCTGGGAGGGCAGGGCCCCACCACACCTCACCTCTGCACCCCTCCAGCCAGAGATACTTCCCAGCTGATGGCTTCCTAAAGTTATCCAGCATTTGCTGAATATTGCAAGGAGATTTTCTAGGTTAATCATGCTCAGAGACTGAGCAGGCAGGAATGAAGAGAGAGAGGAGAGAAATCCTGCCTTGTTATTATAATAAAACACGCAAGAAATACTACAGAAAGCATTCCATACATCCTGCCTCAGGGAATTCACCATGCCTGACCTCAGCCATCTGAAAATCAGCCATCCCTTGGTCTCTCATGAGGGTTAAGGGAGAAAGTCAGCATTTCCATGCATCTAATCCCAAAAGAACTCTGTAAGGAGACGGGGATTCCTTCATTTCCGCAGATGATGATTCCTTCTGTGTCCAGCGCCAGAGCTAAGATACCTCAGACAAGATGCTCAGCTTTAGGAAGGCTGATGCCACTTGAAACAAATCAGCCTTTTGACACTGCCCAGCGTGTCTCTGGCCCACAGCAGATCACATCAAAGCCGTCCTGTCTCATTCCCAGCTCTCCCTGGCGTGCCAGGCGCGGGGATGAGAGCCGGCGGCTCTCGCGTGCGGCAGGAGCAGGCTCAGGCTGCAGCTCCTGTCCTCGCCTGCCCTCGCGCTGAGCAGCTGACACCCCGTGCTGCAGACCCCGCACCCGTCTGGGTGATGCTCCTCTCCCTGGATGGTCCCTCAGGGGACATGAGGGATGAGGGCGAGGGAAGGTGAAAGGTGCTCGCAGGGCACCTCTGCCAGAGCAGGCCCGACCCCATGGGGCCAGCAGGAGACTTTGTTTTCTTTATCTCTTCCAGCAATTAATCAATTTTACCGCTAAACAAAGCTGACTCTGTGAAGGGGAGGTCTCCTATTTTAAATCTTGTTTCAGGGGAAGCAGTTGATGATCTTAACCAGACGTGTCTTCTTAAAGGGATGCAGATGCTACTGCTCTGGCTGAGCACTCTGGAAGGTCATGGAATCACAGAACACCCAGAGCTGGCAGGGACCCACAGGGATCCTTGATCCAGCTCCTGGGCCTGCTCAGGACACCCCAGCAACCCCACCCTGTGCATCCCTGGCAGCGCTGTCCAAAGGCTCCTGGAGCTCTGGCAGCCTCGGGACCGTGTCCATTTCAGTGGGAGGCGGGTCGGAGCCCGTCCCCCTCTATGAGAAGAACCTTTTCCTGCTCTCCAGCCTGACCCTGCCCTGGCACAGCTCCAGCCGTTCCCTGGCTCCTGTCCCTGTCCCAGGGAGCAGAGATGGGAGCTGCCCCTCGGGAGGAGCTGCAGATCCCTGAGCTCTGCCCTCAGCCTGCTCTGCTCCAGCTGAACACTCCCAGTGCCCTCAGCCACCTCTTGTACGGCCCCTCCTGACCCTTCACCATCCTCAGAGCCTCCTTTGGATGCTTTCTAGGATTTAAGATCAAAGCACTCAGAGAATTCACTTTAATACATCATATTCCTCTTCAAAGATGCATTACCTGCTTTCTAACAGCCTGAAGGACTTGCATATTCCCAGCTTTTCCCACTGGCAAAACTCATGCAGGAAGATCCCATCCATCTCACCTGGGTAACAGAATGATCCTGAGGAGCACCTGGGCTGAAGCACTGACCAGAAGCTCCATCACCTCACCATAAAGGCTGTCATTTCCTTGTGGCTTTGGTGCTACTTAAACACCTCTCAAGTGTGGGTGAGAGCCAAAGCTCATGGTTGAGCTCTCCTGCCATGGCAAGTCTCCAGCTGGAGTGGATATTGGTTTTTAGGGAACATTAGCATGTTATTCTCCTCCTGGTTATCACCACAAGCTCTTAGTGGCTACAAGTGGACAGAGTCCATTTTTCAGTGTTCATGTCCAAGCCTTTCCTTTGTGGTTATATGGGCAAACCCTGTGTTTTTATCTTGCCTGGAAGAAAGTTCCTTGGCTCCAGGATCAGAAGCTCCAGATTGAAGTTTATAAAGGTTTTCCATTTGTAGTGGATGTAGAGTTATTTGCAACATCCAGCTGGAAATACAGTGGTAACATGCAACAGTGCCATTCACGGCATCACTCTTGGTTTTTAATGGAATTTGCTTGTAAACAGACATAAACAAGCACCAGCTTCAAGGCAAGAGAAAAGCTTTGGTGTCTCTGTCCCGGGGAAACCTTGTGCAATAGTAAAAAAACCCCACAGTCTGCTTCCTGCCCTGCTTACAGCAAGTCCTCATGCACATTTTGCAAGAGAAACTGCCTGGGTATAAAAAGAAATGACTCACTGAAACTGGTAACATTGAACACAACTCGGTTTTGATCCAAAGCCAAAAATGCTTTATTTACTTGAAATGTAAACGGTTCCTTTATCAACTGCCTGGTTCAGGGGTTGTTTAGGGCAGTTTCCTTCCAAATAGGTTGCTTGGCACGGAGCTTTGCAAGATCCTGGGAAACAGAGAAAGCAGCAAGGAAGACACAGAAACCCTGCTGGCTGATTTATGGAGAGTGGGAAAGGGGCCTCCCATCCCTTGGGAAAGCACTCCCAGAGCCGCCTTTGCTGGAGACTTGTTGCTGCAACGAGATGAGCAACGCAGCCCCTGCTGCAGCCACCAGCATCACTCCCACCCACACCAACCACAGCTCCGACGCTCCTTCCTGCTTCCAGTCCAGCCTGATCTCCAGCTGGGGAGCACCACGAGGGCACAGGGATCCCCACAGCATCCCATGTCATCGTTGGAGCCTCTCCCCTTTGAGTGCCGTGGGATTCCAGCTTGTTGTGGGTCACCCCGTCCTGGCTCCGGTTGTGGTGGTGGGTACAGAGACGGTGCTCCTGCCTCCTGGATCCAGTGCTGCTTGCTCCAGATGATCCTGGGCTTGCTGGTCGTGGGAAGGGTCTGCAGCCTGGCTGGGTGGGAGCAGGGAGGCTGAGATGCTGCTGGAGCTGCACTGCTGCCGCCCAGGAGCGTCTTCCTGCTGTTTTGTTACAGGATTTGGAGGAGTCGCTGGGAAAGCCAAGGGTCTTCCTTCACCCTGCCAGGCCCAAGGGACCCCCCATCCTCTGCTGCTCAACCCAGCACCTCCAGGAGGGGTGCAGGGTCAGGGGGATTTGGGGGAGTGGATGGTGTTGGGAAGGAGGGATGGTGGTAAAGAAAAGGGGAGGCCCGTGGGCTCACGTGTGTGTGCAGTGTTCATGGGTGGGGAGAGAATTGATGGTGGGACAGTGATTGCAGGAAGAATAGATTGATGGGGAAGGAACATCACAGGGCAGGGAAATCCCACAGGCACAGCCAGAGGGAGAAAAAAGAGGGAGAAAAAAGGAGAAGGTGCTACTGAGCTCTGAATACTTAATTAGGTTAATTCTTTCTGCACGTGGTGTGCTAGTACAGTGCAAGAAGGAGGAAAAAATCTAAGGGGAAGGAAATAAAAATCAATGTTTCAACTGTAGTGTTTCTTCTGAAGTGAAGAGCAAGATCTTCCCCAGCCATCAACCAGCAGCACAGACATTCTTGGGAATGGGGAAATTTATATCCGAGCCTCTTCTCTGGCCTTTTCAATTCCACCCCTAAGAGAGACGAGTTCAAGACAGTGCAAAAACCATCTGGAGACTCATTGAGTAGTTGTGTGGTCCCACTTGGAGCAGCAGAGACAAACCACAGCTTGCCCTGCTCCCGTCTGCCAGGGATAACAAATCCCGGAGCCGCGGGCTCCGGGCACCTGGAGCGGAAAAGCCTCACTCCGGTTTTAGGAGGGTGCACAAAGCAGAGGCGTTCTGGCAGCTCTGACCCACAGAGCTGCTGGATTCCAGCACAGCCACGACCCTGACCATGGAAACCATCTCAGTTTGGATCAACCTTTTGGGAGTGTTTCTGAACATTTGGGGAATTTGAGTCGACTCAAGCGCTGGAAGAGGCACAGAAAACGCTCTGGTTTAAAAAGCTCCTTAAACCAGCATTGCTGCAAAAAGTCACTTTACGGCCCAAAAGGACCCACCACCAACGACATGTGAGGACATCAAGTTGACAGTGAAGCCATAACCTTGGTTTTGAGGACAAACCATGCAATTTAAGGCAGCAGTGCCTTGCTCCAGGATGGGAGCGGGTGGGGAAGGGGTTTGCTGGGGTTATGGTAGAGCCCCCCATGCCAGCACCTCTGGGGGCTGTGGCACTGATACCCTCCTGCAAAGGCCTTCAGCACATTTCTTGGAGAAACGGCTGGAAATGTTCCAGCAGCAAATGTATCCGCCTCCAAAAAATATCTTGCTTACATTACCAGTGTCTGGAGGGTGAATAATGTAGAGAGGAGAAAGTGTCGTGGGGCAATTAATAAGCTGAGCCTGTACTTGGTGGCACGGAGAAGAAAATATTAGGAGAAGTGACAGGCAAAGTCAATAAATAGTGGAACAAATGCATTACTTGGGAAAGGTCTGGCACTTCTGGTGCTGGCTGGGCAGAGCACAACCAGCCCTGTCCTTGAATCCCTCCCACACCCCATTTTTCTCTCACGCCACCACTCTCTCTCCTGAAGCTGGAATTTGCCCCTCTGCTGCTGAGTGCAGGAAAGAGAGGGCAGGTTCCCCCTCCATCCATCCCCACATCCTTCTTCCCACTGGGCTGGGCTGTCAGGGGAGTGCAGTGATGTTTGTCCTTACGGTTCCTGCTCCTGGGAAAGCTGTAGGACTTGAGGGTTTGCGGTTGTCAGGTGAGGTGTGCGTGAGGAAACCAAAGAAGTGCTGGATGCAGCCAGTGTGAGGAGGTGACACAGCCAACAGCAGGTTAACTGATAAAATCAGAGACCCCTCCAGTCCCTCCAGTGGGTTTGCAAACCCCACTGGGAATCATGTGATGGTCTCAGCTCAAGGGACAAACCAGTCCCCCAGAGCAGGGTCAGGGCTGACACAGAGTAACTTGAGCAGGCAAAAAAAAAAAACCCAACCAACTGCAGGTTTTTCCTGCCCAAGGAGAAATATGACTTGGGACAAAAAAATTCCATGTTTGCCTGAGCAGAATAATCTGCAAATGCAATCAGCCATTCGGGTGATTGATGCTCCCTGCTCTGCTCAAACTTCTCCATCAAAATCGTGGGGGAAAAAGAAAAAATCCCTTCTGCAGAGAAACTCAGATCTCTGAAGTGCAAGGACACAGTCACACATCCCAGCAGAGCCCTGAGGGTACTAACAACAGTACAAGCAGCATTTGATGTTCCCGAGCCTGCTCCAAGCATCCCAGCTCCCCAGACCAGGAATCCGATCACGGTAACAAAAGCAAACAAGCCGGGGTTTAAATAGAAGCAAAAAACCTTGGAAGGGAAAAACCAATGAGAGTGAATGTTTACCCCGAGGACGGGATAGTTTAGAAATTATGGCTGGGAGTCAGCGCTCCAGTATTTTTAGTTTCAGAAGGTTTGCAAACCTTAGCTGCCCACGTGGCCCCGGCCCCTCGTGCCCTTGGACGGGTGATGTGCTGCAGGTGCAGCTTCAGACACCACTGGGGAGGACCAGGAGGAAAAGTTCAATGCCTCATTTTGGGACATATTACAGAGTGTTTTGCAATTTAGCAGCTAATTCTAATTAGAGCAGAAACAGGTAAGGTAATTATCACTGTTATGGGCACACGGTGAAGATGCCCAGCAGGGAATTAAGGAAAGGGAAAACAGACCCAAAGGATAGAGTTTCAACATGGATTCGTAATAGAACAAGTTCTTGCTAGTTTTAGTTGAACACTCAACTTTCGGAGCTGCTTTAGGAAGATGGCAGAGTTCTGGGATGGTTTGTGATAGGAAACCATGAGGGATTAAGGAATCCATGAGGAAACCATGAGCTTTCCAGTGCCTAAAGTCGCTCCAGGAGAGCTGATTTTGGACAAGGGATGGAGGGACAGAACAAGGGGGAATGGCTTCCCACGGCCAGAGGGCAGGGATGGATGGGATATGGGGAAGGAATTGTTCCCTGTGAGGGTGGGGAGGCCCTGGCACACGGTGCCCAGAGAAGCTGTGGCTGCCCCTGGATCCCTGGAAGTGCCCAAGGCCAGGCTGGACGGGGCTTGGAGCACCCTGGGACTGTGCCAGGTGTCCCTGCCCATGGCAGGGGGTGGAACAGGATGAGTTTAGGGTCCTTCCAAAACAAACCATCCTGGGATTGACCTGGCAGCAGCAGAGGACACTGAGGAACTGGGGATCAGGATGGCAGCAGCCGCTGCCATCCTGTGAACACACGAAGGAGAGCTCAAGTACAGAGATAAGACACACAAAGGAGATAAAAAGGACAATGCTGCCTGTGTCGTGACTCCTGGTTTAGGTTTAGGGGCAGGACAACGATGTGATGACCAGCCCACCCCAGTGCCAGCCCTTCAGGGCAGCTGGCCCTGCGACCCCCCGAGCACTGCCAGGGTCAACCCCACACACAGAAGGAACAAACCAGGTGTGAACTTATATTAATTTTATTCACATTTCCAGAGGAAAGCATCAGTGGAGTGCAAGGTCATGGCTAGTGTCAAAAAGCTCAAGTATTTGGTTTAGAACAGGCAGACATTTCCGAGGCTGAGCCGAGCCCCCGCTCCCTTCCCCTGCACGCGTTTCCAGTTCAAGTAACAGGAATCTCCAGAATAAGCTGGCTCATCTCATGATGGGGGGGAGGGCGGGGGGATGTCAAAAACTTTAAAGCTCTCTGTGGTATAAATCCCTAAGCAGGGCATGAAAGTAGCAGGCAGGAAATCTTGTACAGCTGAACTGGCTTATCCCTGGGCCGAGCTTTCCCTTCAGCTGCGGAGTTTTGCTGCCGGCGACGCCGAACGCTCCCGGTCCAACTTTAATGCGATTCATCACCCAGAGCTGGAATTTGCTGCTGCTGGATTACAAGGATGACTGCTGGTGACGGCACAGAAAGATTTTAACAGGACTCCCGACCGAGGAGAAAAAGAGAAAAGGAGAAAAAAATTTGATTGCTCTGGATTTCAAGAACAGGGGTAAGGGAACAAAAACACAGGCAGGAACAAGATTTGGAGAACTGAAACTTCCCAACTGCACTGGCGGCCCATGGGAATTTGTCACAGCTCCGGGTTGCTTCTAAGGCATATATTTGTAATTCTAAGAGACTCCTGGGTTCAGCTGGGCCAACAACTGGTTCCTGCTGACATCCAGCAGACCCGAAATCCTCCCAGTCCCAGCTGGCATGAACCAGCTTCAGCTTTGCTCCCCACGCAGCCACAACTTTTGGCTTTTTGCTTCAAAGTGCACGTTTCAAATCAGACAACAAGGCATCAGACAACCAAAGGCCTCTGCAGAGCCCTGGCCATGCCACAGGCCGGGAACAGGGCTGGGAACAGGCGGAGCAGAGTTTGGACAGGGAGCAGAACAACTCACAGAGACACAGAGGGAAGGAACACGCCCTGGCATAAGTGGAACGGCATCAGCAACCAATGGGTGCCTAAGTTATGGGCCGAAAAGATGAGCTGCTTTAGATTTTTTCAGTCTTCTAAGTATTAGGGAGTTTTAAATGTGTCCAGTGAAGACACTGGAACTCTTTTTGCCCTGTGAAGTTGCCGTATTTTATTGGAATACAGCTATATTTGGCAAAGGAGTGGGTAATAGATGTGTGCACATTCTTGCTTGCTCTGCAAAGACAATTATCAGATTACAAAAAAAGGCACAAGAAGCACATTCCTCCTTCTTCCATCCCTAAAAGGTTCCTCCTTCCCCCCTGCTGAAAGCTCTGTGCTGGCTGTCGCTGAACAACCTCCAAGTACACATTTTCCTCTTTGATCCAGCTGGCTCGGAAGCCCCAAGGATTAAAGATTTCTCTTCTGTTTGAATAATTTCACTGACTAGAGTCTCATTGCTTGTTTAACCAATTCTCTTCATCTTCCATCTATATATAGTAAAGAAATGGAATTAATATTATATTTTGGTTTATTGCTAGAGGCAATCTGATGTCCCCCAACTCAGGTTCCCAAAGGAAGGAGGTGAAACGGAAAATCTGGCAGGACCTGCTTGCTCAAAACAAGAGAAAGGCAAAACTGCACTCGCCCCACCTGGCTGGGTGTCACAGAGAGGGAAACTGAGGCAAAGAAGGGCTCAGAGTTGTTTAGCAAGTCAGGAATAAAAGAGTCCAGCTCCAGATCCTCTGCTCCAGCTGTCAAGAAACAATTTTGCTTTGCCCAGAAGGCGAGTTCTGTCGGAGGCCAGGACATGCCACTTACAATTCAAGGCTTATCGTTGACACTGGACATGCAGAGGGGGATAAAGGAACGTGAATATCTCTTTGGTGAATATCCTGGTTATCATACTAAAAATGTATTTTAATAAATTAAATTCACCCCTTGCCTTGCCCTTAACACTGCAATACATTTCTCCCCTGCAGGTGCCTGACTGATATTTAATGTTTCACCTATTATATATCTCACCAACTCTGTGTCTTCTCTAAAGGCTTAAACTCCTTAAATTCTTATAAAAAATAAGAGTATGGAAACAAATTGCTCTAAATATGATTCCAGGACCGAATGGCTGCAGTAGTGCGGATCTGTTTACAATTTTAATTGGAACTTTCTGCTTTAGGCAAGTCACAAGGACCTTCACAGCAGCTGGAAGGTTGGACAGAGGACGTGGGTGATGTGGGAAGGAGGAACAAGTGTGTTCCTTGAGTCACCACACGGTCAAGGACAGAGTGTTCACTCTGCTCCCACCAGCTCCTGGGAAGCCACACTGGTGGCAGAGATACCAAAGGAGTTGGAGGTGCCTGTGGATGGACCACGGCACCACGCAGTGCCCTGGGACACCCACGCCAGCCTGGCACAGGCTGATGGCAGGACCTGCCTTCGGCAGCACCAGGCCAACAGTGCTGCGAAGGGCTCCCTCGCACAGCACCCACCTGACAGCTCTGGATGGAGGGCTGCAAGGGCTGCCCGAGCTGAGCTGGTTCTGGAACACACAAATACCCACCAGGGAGAGTGGCCAGAGGGAGAGCCACGAGCTGGTGCTGCCAGGAGCAAGTGGGAACACTGAACAGAGCCCAGCGGGGCTCACCGTGTCTCCCAAGGCTTCCACGGGGAAAGGACAGCTCGGGAAACTCCCATCCAGGATGTCACAGTCCATGGGCACATTCCTAAAACTGGTTCTGCCCCTGCTCTGGCTCTGAGGCAGCAGGAGCCACCCGTGCTCCTGTCCCACCAGGAGAGCACAGGCTGCACGTGCAGGGACACAGCCACAGGCTTCGCTCCCTTCCCCACGCAGAGCAGCTCTCTCTTTTGGGAAGTAATTCTCCCCCCGTTTTGCTGTCTGTTTAAACTCTGATTCCTCTGCAATCAAACATCCCCGTGTGCTCTGCCTGCCACTCTCCTGCCCTTCTGACTCTGGCAGAACACACCGAAGTCCACCTCGAGGGGAGAAGGCCAACACTTCCCACTCATCAGTCTGAATTGTTCAAAAGAAAGGCCATTTGTTTCTAGGAAATCTGTTTACACACACACACACTCCTGCCACTGCCGGGTTTCCAACTCCTATTCCTGGCATTTGGCTCACAGTGGAGAGGACAAGAACACAAACCCGTCCAATTCCCAAGTGCTCCTGATTGTGCCGTTTTGCCAGAAGACGTTCCTGGCCCAGAAGCAGCTGCACAAAAGCACTGATGGGAGAATTAGATCTAAAATATTTCTCTTTGTCTCCAGCAGGAGGTGCCTTTATGGGATCTTTGCCCACCCAAAGCCCACCTGTACAACCCCTGCTTCCCGACAGGGAATGACAGGAATGAGGACATTCTGCTTGTTGGCAGAACCAGTGCAAGCCATCCCTGATGGAAACCCTCTGTCCACGCTCCCTTCCTGCTGGGGTGTAAGCAGCCTAGCAGCCAAGGGCATCACAACAACCAGGATCCATAGGAAAAGCTGGAATTTAACAGTCAGTCCTGAAAAGGTCAGCTCCTGAGTCACAGCAGGGAAGGATACGGGGCAGTTGCTTTGAAGTGCATCTTTTTCCTCCTTCCTCGCTCTCTCTCACACAGAACACATTAAACTCACGGGTGATCACTCAGTCTTTCACTCACTATCACTGGACACAAAGCCAGTTCTACTCAAAACTTTCTTCTTGCTCCTGCAGCTCCACCAATGCTACCCTGGATTCCCCTTAGAACTGGAGGTTTCTTCTCGATCTCAAAAAGAGATTGATATATCAAAACCAAATTCAATTACAAAATATAATAATATCCTCTTCTTGGAAGTGAAGCTGCCCCATATTCCAGACTGTGGCAGGGTTTTTATAACCTCAAAACATTTTCACTAAGTTCTACTTAAAATACATCCGAGTCCCAATCCGCCTGTTTGGGCTGTCGTAACGCCCACGGCTGAAGATCCATTCCCTGTCAATTCCTCCTGGGATCTGCCAAAGGGCTCCTCTCAGTTGTCTTCTGCAGACTTGAACATGAGGATGGCGTTGTAGATCTTCAGGGCAGGGCCCAGCTTGATGCTGAGGATTTTAACGATGTCGTTCTGCTTCAGCAGCAGGAAGGCCTCGCCATCGATCTGCTGGAGGTTGGAACACGACACAGGACAGGGATTAACCACCAAGGCACAGGCAGGATTCCCACCTCTGCTCATTCTGGGATTCCTCCCTCGTTCTGGCACCCACATCCCGAGATGTCCCCTTTCCATGGGGCGCAGACCTCATCTCACAGCCCTTTTCCTAGAAATGGAGAAGCTCCAGGTGTCCCTGCCCACGGCAGGGGGTGGAATGAGATGAGCTTTAAGGTCCCAACTCAAACCATTCCATGATTCCACGGGCTACATCCGCCAAAGCATAATAAAGATGGAACGTGGCTGGAAAACCATGGTCTCCAAATTCATCAACAAGGAGATATTAAATTAGATGCAAATTAAGCAAGCGATTAACATACTACCAGGTGAAAATCCAGGGTGCTGTAGGTAGCACCGAGTGAAATCATGACATACTGTTTCAAGAAAAGGTTAAAAATCTACTTGAGCGAGAACATCCACAGATATAATGAATATAAACCCCAAATGCTGCAGGGATGAAGCCAGAGATTAATGGACATGGACAAACAGTATGTGTCTCCCTAAGTTATTCCATGAAAGTCCATTTACAGAGACTGACAGCGTCTCCTCCTCTCACTTGATGCTCACCAGTGCAGCAGACACCACCGGACACTCGGCCCAGCCAGAATAACAATTCTGCTGTTTTTGTAGTCCTCCCAACTAGAATTATTTTGGATGTCAATGACTGGTGCAAGAGGAAACACTGAGTAAACTCGGAAAACACAGAATTAAAGCAAAGAGCTGGGAGCCAGGAGATTTGGTTTTCCTGCCTCTCACCACACAAGAGACCCTCAGCAAGTTACTTAACCTCCCAGTTAAGTAACTGGGAAGTTAATTCCTCCACTGGGAATGCCAGCAGTGCTCCCAGTCTGCAGATGACCACACAATGTCCCTGAGTATTATTTTCAAGCTGTCTCGAGTTTACACTGCTGCAATGAACGTGTTAAAAATAGCTTGAAACAAATGGGACTGCTACTTAAATTAAATAATAAGAGTCAAGAAGAACAGAAAACTGCTGGAAAACAGTCCTGCATTTCAAAATGCTTTTGAGTCCTTTTGAGTATTATTTATTCCTATGCTTCATTTTCACTGCATTGGCTCACACTTGCTTCTTTTAAACAAACCTGCCCTGAACTGGACCTAGAAACAAGTCTGTGCTTTATTATTCATTTCTCTGTTCCATCTTATTTGGACGGTTTTTAGAATTCTGTGCACGATTTGTTCTCTTCATTCCTAATGTAAGCAGCAACTTATCCCTCTCCAGCCCCCCGCCAAGGGAAGTCTGCAAGGGATTTATTTATCCTGGACTGGAGCACTTGGAGGCTGATCCCAGCTAATGGACAGTGCGGGGGAGTTCAGCTCTCCTGTCACCCACACCTGGCCACAGCCAAACTGCTGAAACGGTTTTAATTTCAAACTGACAATGCGGTCTGAACATAAACTGGAAAAACAACACAAGTCCCTCTAATCTGGCATAGCAAATCACACTTTGGGGCTGCACAAAATAAGTGATTAAAATAGATCATGACTGTGAGGCTTTCAGAACCAGAAACCAGTCACTGTGTCCAGGGCCCGTTTAAATTATGGCCAGAAGCAATAAAATACATGGAGAATGACTGGATTCGTTACAAGATTTGCTTGGTACCTCCTACCTTCCAAACTCTCACCTCTGAATACATCTTCCCTAAAAATCCCTTTTAAACTCAGCTACACTGGAAGATGGGTGCATTTGAATAAATGTCACTATTCCCACTATATTCAGTTAACAAATATTCCACTACACCGTCACATTGTGGACAGCGCTTTTTGCAAGCCTCCATTTCTTTTGCTTCCTATTTAGCGTCTGCACGTTTTTGAAAACAAGGGGAAACGAAACACAGATACATAAATCCACAAAAGGCACAGCAGCCTGGTTCCCCCTGAGAGGCTGCTCCGGAGCAGTCAGCAGTTCCAGACCTGCCCTTTGCAGTCAGTGCCCTGGAGCAGAGGAGGCACAGCCCTTTCCCGGAGCTCTCACAGCCAGAAAGGAGATCTCCGAGGACAGAATCACAGAATCGTGACTTGTTTTGTGTTGGAAAGCACCTTAAATCCCAGCTCATTCCACCCCCTGCCATGGGCAAGGAGACCTTCCACTATCCCAGGTCACTCCCAAGTCCTGTCCAACCTGGCCTTGGCCACTTCCTGCGATCCAGGCGCAGCCACAGCTTCTCTGGGCACCCTGTGCCAGGGCCTCCCCACCCTCACAGGGAACAATTCCTTCCCCATATCCCATCTATCCCTGCCCTCTGGCAGTGGGAAGCCATGCCCTGTGTCCTGTCCCTCCATCCCTTGTCCCCAGTCCCTCTCCAGCTCTCCTGGAGCCCCTTTAGGCCCTGGAAGGGGCTCTGAGGTCTCCCTGAAGCCGTCGCCTCTCCAGGTGAGCACCCCCAGCTCTCCCAGCCTGACTCCAGAGCAGAGGGGCTCCAGCCCTGGAGCAGCTCCGTGGCCTCCTCTGGATTCACTCCAGCAGCTCCACGTCCTTCTGACACTGCTGCCCCGGGGCTGGAGGCAGCTCTGCAGGTGGGGTCTCACCGGAGCAGAGCAGAGGGGCAGAATCCCCCCCTCCTGTGGGGTGAGCCCAGGACAAGGCACATCTGTGCAAATGAGCCAGGGGCTCACGAAGAACCTCCAAGTAACACCTGCCAGGCAAGTGAAAGCTGAAGCACTCAACAGAGCCCGTCCGTGACACACCCAGGGAGCTGTGCCAAAAACCAGGACAGCCGTATCCTGCGCCTGTGGAGGTCTCCCAGAAGCCATGGTGAACACACCAGGAACGGGAGCAGAGCCCAGCCCGTGGCAGCAATGACAGGACACACCACACACAGGACACGCTCGGACTTCCCAACCTCCCCTGTCCAAGGAAAGGTTCCCCTCCTGCTCTCACCCCAGCCCACGGGGGAAGCCAGTGATTCCTGGGAAACCCTTTGCCTGCCAGGCTCCCCAGGAGCAGCAGGCACACGTCCTCGTTAGAGGCAGCAGATGAGATCCCCACCAACCATTCCAACAGGACATCTTTAGAGCAGTGCCAAAGCCACGGCACAACGGTCCAAGACAGGATGTTAAGCATAAGCTCAGTGATTGGAACTGCAGGGGAAATTTAAAGCAGCAGGATGCAATTAGCCATGCTGGAGTTCAGCTCCATGCTGGAGCTGCCTCCTAAATGCCACAGGCTCTGCAATGACACGGCTGAGCAGGTCTGAGCTCTCTGCCATAATTCCAGGGATCTGCAGCACAGGCTCTGGGCACACCCCACCTACCTCTTCCCTGAATACAGATGCTTGTTCTTTGCAGCCAGGTAAACGCTGGATGAAGCTCACCACCTGGAATCACATTTGAGAGAAAGAAAACAAGGACAATTAAAATGAGACACCATCAAGCAAAACCCTCTTATTTCTGTACGACCGCTCTCTATGCAAGAATTTTTAAAACTTCAATACTTAAAACTCTCCCATTAATGAAGCATACAGACAAAAAACATTGCTGGGTTGTTGCTGCAACTCCTCTGCATATTTTGGTTACCAGCAATAACTGCCCCTGTTGCCATTTGACCATTTCTCTCCTTGTGAGAATCCAGCTTCTCCAGTGGTCCACAGGATCCTCACAAAATCCACATTTATCTTTCCAGATTAAAAGCTGTATGTGGATATACTAATTTAAACCTGTGACTTCACTTTGTCTACAGTATTGCTGGAAAGTAAAACTAAGAAGAAAAAAAGGATTCAGACAGTGTCCCAGGATGACATGCCTGTAAGAGACAAGATAAACCAACTGGATGAGCTCTGCTGGTTTACCAACATCCAAAGGCAGAAAGGCTGGGAAGGAAAGGAGTTTTGGTTTTATTTAATCTGTGCCGGATGCACAGAATCCACAGAACCAGGAGGATTAAACAAGTAAAAGTTAATTTTACATTTCGCATTAAGGAAAACCTTTCTAAGCAAGGAATCTGTTAACATTTGGAATAATCTCCCTGGAGTCATGCAAGCAGCCCTGGGGGTACATTATATAACACCAAGGAGTGTGAGGAGCAGCCCTGTGTGCAGCCGAGGATGACTTAATGTGTATTGTCTTCTCCAGCTGCAGCTTCACTGGTTCACAGGAGATTTGTACAGTGAGGCATAACCAGATCAAACATCCCCTGCTAATTGGATGCTCCCTTGCAGGAGCAGCTCTGCTCCGTGAGGCGCATCCATGTGAGCTGCTGCAGATGTGACATTTGCTCCCCGTACACAACACGCAGCGGGGAGGGGTCGCTGCCAGAGACCGGCTCCCCTCAGCTCACAATTGTCAAAGTCTCCCCTAAATCGCGTCACTGCCTCTCCAGCTGATCCCACCACCAGACTCAGAGTCGTCCCCTCCCCGCAGTTCTCAGCAGGCAGTAATGGGGCTCTCAGAGCACCCTCCAGGTCTGCTCTGCCCTGGCAGGAGCAGCTTCAACTCCTGTGGTTTCTGTTATGTAAACCTGAAAGCAGAGCATCCCTCTCCTTGCCCTTCTCTTCTGCTCCATCTTAAAGGGAACCCCTAAAATCCACGTCTCTGCTGGGCAGTGACTCCAAATTTTCTTCTGTACAAGTGCAAACTCCTATTACAAACCAAAATCAAAATACTACTTTCCTTCTGAGTCCTCCCACCCCTTACAATTAAACAACAAATGAAAATCCTTCTGCCGGGTCTGGCTCCTTCCAGAATTTAAGAGACAGTTGGAGCCCCTGGGGCAAGAGCTGAGTGCTCTTCAGTGTCTGTGGCACTGAGGGGCTGGCAGACACCTCCAGGGAATGACCCGAGCTTGCCTTGCTCCTGTGTCCTTCCCTGCACAGCTGCTGCTGGCTGCTGTCACGGACACGGAGTGACAGACCTTTGATCTGCCCCAGAAGTCATTTGTAGGGACACTGCGAGCTCTGCAGGGACACTGCAGAGGCCTCTAAAACAAACAGGAGCCTGGGGGTTTACCAGGAATAGAGAAAAGAGAGGGAACGAGGCAGGATGCAAGAGGAGAAAATGGGAGAGAAGGTCCCCAGGACCGGAGCTACACCCTGGGTTAAACCAAGTGAGAGTGACCTGCCTGGCCTGTCACTGCTGGGGAGGAGGGCCCCAAACAGCCGAGGGATGAGGGAGCACAAGGACAAAATCCAGTGACACCACAGGAAACCAACACAACCCCACAATGGTGGCAGGGAAGCCCTGAACCCTGGGAAAGGGTGAGGCTGGAGTGGCTCAAGGTGAGGGTGGGACAGGTGTTGGATAGGTGTAAACACAGCGGGATCAGAACTTTTCCTTTGAGGAGGTGAAAGCCTGTCAGCCCTTCCTGCTGTAAGCACCCCAGGGCTCACAGAACTGTCTGCTGGAAACACTTACACTCCCAATGCCCACTGGTGAAGGGAAAAAGGGTTGAAAAAGAGCTTTGTGCAATCCTGAGAACACCCTGGAAACTGGATGCGACCCATCTGGAAGGTGCTGATGCGATCCCAGACGTGTGACAGACACCCTGAGGTCAGCACAGGACTGATGTCCCTCGGGGGCAAAGCAGCCCCACACTGCACCCCCCCAACAGCTCCTGCAGGACTGACCCCATCCTGAGGCCACGGAGGGGAGCTGGGGTTACCTGGCATTTAGAAACCCCCAAACAGTTGGCACAAGGACAGTCCCCCCAGGTATGAGCACTTGATGCAGAATTAACTAATGAACAATACAACTCCAGCACATCTTCATGTTCTTCTGTCAGTCAAGAGGCTGTGCTCTGAAAACATGACAGGAAGCTTTCAATAAATACCAAAGGTGCATTAAAGTAACTACTCTTGTTGACTGCTCAGTGTTACCAGGACTGTCTTAGCTTGAGGGCCCCTGAATGCTGCTGCTGCTGCTCTGCCATTTCAGCTGTTCTCAACCAACACAGAATTAAAGCAACGGGGTTTTTTTTTCCTTAATGTGGGTTTTGTAAAATAAAAACAGTTCTTCAGCCTGAAACCAAAGGATAATTTTACACCCCCACTGCTCCTGTTTCAGATCAGCAGAATGGGCTCCTTTGTGCAGCAGAGTTCAAAGCACGACCCAAAGGCAAATGTTTGCCCTGCAGGAAGATGTTGGGAGCCCAAATTCCAACAGTCCAAATGTACTCTGGACTCCCTAAAACACAGCAAGTCCTGCTGCTTTCAACTCCCAGACCTGTGGCTACATTGCACTGCACATGCTGATCCTGCAAGTGCTCAGAGAGCCCAAATTGATTCCTCTGGGAATCTGTGATGAACATAATTTGCAAAACCAGACCCACTTTACTGAAATTCAAGACAAAACCTGTAATGACTTCAGGCAGTCCACTGTGGTGCTACAACTGAGCTTTTTAATGTGCCATTCACACTGCTACTGGCAGCCAAAAGCTCCCCAGTTGTTTCAGGCTGCAGCAGAGTTCAGTTTATTCTGGGTTTGAATCACTATATCCAGTGCCCTGCATCCATGTCCTGTGGTCCCTGCTTACACTCATCCCTTATCAAACTAATATCCCAGTTAAATTTACCCAGCAGTTGCTTTAAAGGTCAACTGCAAAGGACAAATTTTATTTGGCTTGGATCCTGACACTGTACTTCCACGAGCCAGCCTCCTGTTTTATCCAAAAGAAAGAGATTTTGATTATCATGTCAGAGGATTATCTGCTTCTGACTTTATTGATTTGCTAAAAGACCTTTTGGACAAATCACTGGAAGCTTTCTCAAAAGGACAAGAACAGTAAATCTTTCAGAGATATTTTTTTTCTCCTTGCTATGAATTTAATCCTAACATATTTTTATTAAAAACCCCCAAAACACCAAAAAACCACCAACACCACCAAACCACAGTAATTCAACATAAAAAAAGACCAACTTTTAAAACGTCAACACCATTTGCTCTATCTCTTTCCTAACTGCTGTGGTTCCCATCTCCCATGTAACTGCAATCCCAGCAGATTCCTACCAGTCCTCCAGCACGGAAGAGCAAAGTCAAGATTGGATTTATCTGATGTTAAGAGACACTTAGGGAAAAAAACACTTTCAAAAGACTCTGAAGGTCCTCTCTGCACCACAAACAGCAGCACCTTTTTCCTGCTTTGCAGATTCTCTGCATCCTTGCAAGCACACCACTACAGCACATTTCTCTGGAATTAAATGCCCTGCAATTAAGTGCCAGGATCCAAATTGTCACCACTTCCCAAGCGCAGAGACAAATATTATTTATGCCCAAGGCACTGAGGGAAAAAACCAACTACTCAGCACACAAAACACTCCGGCTTTTTCACACACCACCTAATTACAGGAGACATCTCAAGAGCTGCAGAGGCACATCCCCAGCTGCACAGCTACCTCTGCCAGAAATCAGGTCAGGCTGTGGGCAGTTTTGCTCCCAGGAATCAGGCAGGGAGATGCAGGAGGAGTGGGCATGCACAGTGCAGTTTGGAATTCTCTGCAATGTAAAAGTGAATCAGCAGCGAAGTCACAGGAGAGGGGGAGGGAGATCAGGGAAAGGAAATCTGCTGTCAGAATGATGCTTCAGGCCTGAGGATGAGAGATCAAGGCGTAAACAAACAGAGCGGGGGGAGGGAATCCTACTGAGGGCAATAAGCTGTGGATACCAGAGGGTTAACAGGGATCCTTCCCCGCCCTGCTACCATTACTTGGGTCTAACTTCCAGCTGAGTCAGCTGTGGCACATGCACAGCAAACAGAGGAGCACTGCCTGGGGAAGGGAAGAAAATAAAGATGTCTCCCAATTAGCACTCCAGAGGAGGAAGGCTCTGGTATTCCTGCAGCCCAGGAGAGCAGAACAGGGAACAGGTAACTCACCTCTTCCACAGTCCATTTGGCAACTTGTTTGGCTGTGAGGCCCGAGACCTCTGGCAAGAGCCTGCAGTGCTGCTCCCAGAAGAGATGGAGGCGGTGGGTCGGGTTAGAGGCCAGGGAAGGCATGAAGATGGACTGGTGGAGGGCCTGCTGGAGATCCAAATCAGGGTCTGGAAAAGGAAACAAGGCAAGTCAGAGTCAGGCTTCAAGAAGGAGCAACTAGAACAGAGCAGGAGGAAGGGTCACAGCCTGGAGGGGAAAGCAAGGCCGGGTGAGCAGAGCCAGGCACGGCTACTGCATGGCACACTGAGCTCCCAGGGCGTCCTCCCCACCCTCCCGAGCAGGAGAAAGGGAAGAAAAAAAAGATAAGATTGCCAGGCTGGAGGCTTTATCGTTAGCTTCTTCCCTGGAAAATGATGTCATGCTGCTAACAGAGATGTTTGCAGCGTTTTATTGACAAGGTGGAGGAGTTCTGGTAACAGCATCTTCGGCTGGGAACTGATGGCACCGTTCCAGCCCCAGCTGTAGCCAGAGCTCTGTGCTGCCAGCCTGGTCTGGGCTCGCTCCCCGGGAGACTCCCCCCAGGAGGGCTCACTCGCGGTACCTCCAGACATCAACTCCCTCCTGATGTGTCAAGTGAGGGAAGCTTTGAAAACCAAGGCAAAAAAGGAGGAAGAAATCACCCCTCCCTAATGAGATCACCGGAGCAGTGCAGAGTCATGGTCCTACAGGGACGTGCTGGTTATACAACAGGAAGGAGGCAGAGGATGGAAACAAGCTGGGGAACATTCCTCTGGTTCACGGTGGTTACGGTGGGCTGCCCCCGACCCCCGGGCCCATCCCCTGGCATCCACTCGGCACTGCCGCTTTCTCCCAGCCCTCGGGAAGGCTCCGTGTGCCTGCGTGGCTGCTGCTCCTGCTCTCAGTGGGCTGGGGTGTAAGGCCTGGGGGGTGAGACAGTCACTACGTGGAAAGCACAAGGGAAAGTAGCAGAAATGTACAGAAAAAGCAGATTTCCACGGTTTGCCAGCTCCCCCCCAGCCCAAGGGAAAGCAGCTCTGGAGGTAAAGCCTGTCCTAGCAAAGGGTCACTCCCCCGGCCCCAGGGTCCCCTCAGCTCATCTCCACGTCCCTAAAGGACATGAGACAGCATCAAAATCATCAAACTTCTAACAAGGAGACCAAGGGAGGATTTGAACAAATTAAGTCTGAGTAAAAACTACTCAGTTCAGGAGCTCCTGGCGACAACAGGGCACAGGACACTTCTCCTGGCAGGGCTGTCACCCCCTCCTCCCTGCCCTACTGCCACCATGGTGGGGACAGCAGCGGGTCTTGTCCCCATCTCCTGCTCCAGGAGGTCCCATTCGTGCCCAAGGTTTCCCCCACTGCCACATCCCTGCTGGGTGGGCACTGCTTCCAGCTCAGACCAACTCCTTTTCTCCACTAAGCCCAAATCCTTGGAGTAAGCACCCAAACCACGACCTGAACAAGTGACTTTCCCTCTGAGGAAGCAGCAGTGATCTCATAGTTTAAATGCAGCTGGGAGGAAAGCTCTGGGTAATTGTGAAACTACAGGTCAGTGGATTATTGCAGCATTTCCCTCCCCTGATTTCCATCACTGTGTGTAAGGGGAATGTGAAGGGAGAGTGGGCAGCTTTCCCTGCCAGCTGCAACTGCAGCTCGGAGCTGGCAGATCCCTCAGCTCTGACTGCAGAACTCAGCACTAGGTAAAAATGAGTATTAAAGAAAGAAAAAAACCGCCAGGCACCTGTCCCAGTTTGTGCCTGCTTAGCTATTTTTGATTGGAGACTTATTACCATGTTAAATCCTCCTGAAAGCCTGGTCAGCTCCGTTCTCTGAAGTGGCTTTTTATAGTAAATCTGAGAGTTAAGCATATGGTTTGCGAAACTGATAGCAGAAAGCTGCTCTGAAAACTTAACCTGTCACATACCAGGAAAAAACCCCACTGTTTTTTCCATTTAATTTTTCATTTTCTTTTTCATCCTTAACCTTAAAGTTAAGTCTCGAGACCATTCAGAATATGTTTCTGAACACCCAAGAGGGTCTTAAAACAGGGGTTGATGGAACCTGAACTATCTGCTGGATTTTGAGCAAGTCTCTCTTGACCCCTCTGCTGGCTCTGTCACAGCCTGACCCAGGTCACAGACTATTTGGGAACCCCTTGTCACTACAGAAGAGTTTGCAGTGGCACAAGAGCTGGTGCAAACTTGTCTTCTCAGTTAACAAATACGAGGCTTCACTCTACAAAGTATTAAACCTTTCACTTCTAAGTGATGTTACCCTTTCTCCTCATTTTAAAGAAAGAAAAACTACCATTGCCATCACCTCCAGTGTGTGCTTTCTCTTGACTGTGGAATCAAAGACAAAAAAGCTGTGAAGTTTTGAATGGTCCTCATGACTGTGGGGATATTGCAGAGATATGCACACACAGAGAAAAAAGGAATAAAATTTAACCAACCTTTCCCATTGCTTTCCTGTTTCACCAGCTGGAACTTGATATAGGCATGTGAGCACCCAAGCCTGAAAGCATCAATTACAACACATTTCAGAAGATACAAAAAGGGGTGTAATTTCTTCTCTACACAGAGATTAATGGGACTTACAGAAACCAAAAACTTTTTCCTCTTAAAATAAGGAATATCAATAAGCTGACCTCTCTCTGAGCTAAGGACTGTGCTATTAAATTCATGGCCAGAACTCAGATCTGAGTTTACTGCAGGAGAGAGAGGGCCCAAAACATCAGGAGGAAGGGAGGAGATTCACCATGTCATTCTAAAACACTCTGCTGCAAAACTCTGATCAAATTGGGCAGTTCAAATTGTCGTTTACGTCTTTATTTCAGATACAGCAGCAGCATCAAGAAACACAACTGCATGAAAACACATCACAGGAATCTTATTTACGTTTTTGGTGTGGTTTTGATGTCCGCAGAGGAATCCTCCTCTCCCCAGTCTCTCTCCTGGCTGTTTTCCGACTGCTCCGACGGGGTGTGGATGCTGCTTTGACACCACTTTTCACTGTCTGGTGCAGATTTTCTGCAAAGACAGAGAAATGACAGCAGCTGAGCTGACATCCTCTGTTCCCTCTTCCCACAGGAGAGCAAAGCTGGCTGCTCCTGGCAAGTGAGAGCAACAACCACCACCTTGTGGCAGAACTTTCCTCTCCCCTCGAGTACCAAGGGCTTTGTTACTGTTCTGCACGGATTGAGAGAGTTTCTGTGAAATAAATCAGCCTCTGTGGACTCAGGCTCTGATCCCAGCAGCTCCAGGAAACCACTGTGCTATTTTGAAAGCACGAGATTTAAGACTTCTGAATCTGGGTACCTCTGGATAATGTTTGAGGGTCTCCATGACTAAGTCTGATGCATAAACCGAGCTAGAGTTGGCCAAGGAAGGACAAGCAGCAGGGTGATGCCAGATTTACAGGCTGAGCTCAGACCTCCCACTAGGAGGAAATGAAATACTTAGAAGAGAAATATATTACAACTCTAGAATGCAATTTATTCTGTGAGAATCCCAAATCTTCTGAGAGAGCTTTATGGTAACAGTGCCATTGAAATGCAATCAATTTTGGTGTGAAAACTGGGAAATGAACATGACTGCATGGTTCTGGGATGGGAGGAGACAAATTTGGCCGTGAAGGCCAGGGTGGGGAAAGAAGCATTCATTCCTTTTTTCTGGACCAATCTTGAAAACGTCATAAATCTAAACAAATGCATGAACTTATATAAGCCTTCATATACAACAAAGAACGAAAATATTGTGGGGGTTTGCCCTAGTGAGACTGGATTTGTGAAGACTAAAGATGATCTTAATAAATTCCTTCATGTCCTGGTCTGTCCCATCACAGGTTTAACTGACTCTAAGAACTAACACACAGTTTACTTCCATTCTGCTCCATTCCAACACATTCATGTAAGAAAACAAAGTATCTGAGGGAGCTCAGTTTGTTTGCCAAGTGATACACACACAGTGCTCAGCTGACCGGGGTGGATCACAATTACAGTTTAACAGTGCAAAATCACCTTGGCTTGACAGTTTTAGGACAGGAAGCGAAGGAAGAGAACGTATTTCAAATTGAAACAGCAAGGAAAAATTTATGGAGGCAGAATGCAATTTCCTTTGTTGGAATGCGACCAGGGCAGCAGGATTAAGGAATCGAGGAACCTATTAAGGCATATGAGGGTATAAAAGTGCATTGCTCTGTGTTAAGAGTGTCTGGGGCATGGGTCAATATTACAGACAGATGAACTCAATGCTCTGCTGCTTCTCTGCCCATTCCGGTGGTTTTCATCCTTGTAAATGGTTTTGCTCCCCGGTATCTGGCCAAGAATGAGCTTCACCTCACCTGGATTGTGGAGAGTCCCCCTGAGAAGACTCCCCTGCTCCCAGCAGTGGGGCAGCAGTCTCCAGCCTCCTGGCTTTCTGCATGCTGTTCCCAGGGGAAGGTCTCTCCCCACTCAGCCGGTCCTGTAAGAGGTTCTCTCTGTTGAGGTTCACATCAGAGTAGGGGCAGCCAACTAAGCTGTGATAGAGAAACAAAACAGAGAGAGAGAGGGCAATCAAAGCTTCACAGTCACACAGTCTTCCCTGCCTCTAGGCAGAGAAACCCAACACAAATCCAGAAAAAGTGAGGCCACAAACACTCAGGGAGATGCTCTTACCCAGCTTTAGGTGTGGGAAAGCAGGAAACTACACGGCAAAATTAAACATCAAAGTCATGTCTTAAAAGTGTCACCTCAGAGGACAAGAAGAGCTCATCCTCTGTAACCTGCTTATCTGAACATTTCATGAATCAACAGAGTTCTGCAATTTTCATTCTGAAAAGTTCAAAGCCCTTTATTACATTATAAACTATCAGATCTTCAGACCTTCCACCTGAGATTATTTTCTTGCTCTTTAAAATAATTTACTTGAGAAGAAACTTACTTTTTCCAGAGCACATAAGGAATCAAAAGGCAGAGCACAAAACATGAACAAGCTCTCCTCACTCTTACACTTTAATAACCTACCCATGCCTTCTCCCTCTTTAACTGTCTCCTTGCATGCTGTTCCCGGGTATATTATTTTACAAAAACCCCTCCTTCAGTACTGCTGGAATGTAGAAATCAGAGCGAACAAATCTGTTTGCACTGCAGTTATAATGAGTACAGTGGTATAAACAGAATTTATGATCAAACAGCCCATTTAGACACAAGAGGGAGCTGCAATTGCAGTTATAACTATCTCCAGAATAACCACCCTGAGGTCATTTCAGTGCAGTGCAGCTGCCTGTTGCAGCATTATTATCATTATTATTATTATTGTCATTAACAGCACGTGGTGACAGGAGCTCATCCCCGTACGTGTAATGGGTTCCATAGCGGGGGCCCCGCACGTGCCCGACCCCGTGGCAGCCTGGGGTGGGGCACGCCTGCCCCACTGCTCCCTCTGGATCTTCAGCACCTGAAAAGAAGAAAAAAAAAAAAAAAGTTAAAACAGTTTTGCACGTCAGGAGCAGACTGCACTTTGGAAATTGTCCCGTGTAGCAATACGGTGTCAGGTATTTACCTAGGGGGGCTTGCAGAGCATGGCCAGTTCTGTCACACCAGCCCACGGGGTGGATGTCAGGGCTGTCTGCATCCACCCAGAAATCGTAGTGACAGTCCCAACCATCAAAATGTATCTGAAAGAAGCACAGTCTCAGGGAGAGGCACAGTCCAGGGCATGACTCAGCTTTTATGTGAACCTCCCCCCGTTTCACCTTGCTCAGCTTGGGGCTGATTCATTCAATCTTTCAGATCAATCTTTCAGTCAGGCACAATCATCTCTGTGCTCAGTGTAACTGTTTTCCTGCACCTGTGTTTTACACAACAACCAGGTTCTGGGGACACAGTCATGTCACCCCACAGCCCAGGGGTGTCTATACCCAAAGCCCAAAGCTGTGCAAACACAACTGCTTCTTTAATTGTTTGCTTTTCTGAGCATCCCAGAATACCATAAAAGCCAACACGTTTGGTGAGTTTTCCTGTGAACAAGCTACAATTTTCTGCTGGATGAAGAGACTGGTAATAGTTAGCTCAGATCCAGGTCAGGTTAACAGAGACTGAGGGCCACTGGAGTTTAAAGGCTGCTGGGTTGTCCGTGCACCGAAGTTTAATGTATGAATTGAGTATCACGATACTATGGATTGGTAAAACTTGGCTTTTGCAATGAGAATCAACTAGATAATGGGGAATAAACTCCACTCCTGCCCACATAATAATCCTTTGGGAAGGAGACCTGTGATCACAGAGCCTCCATCAGCACAGCCTCCACTTTAGCTGGCTCATACCCAATTCCTCAGAGGCCAAAGCACAACAGATTATTCTGGCAATGTATTTGTATGAAAAGACTAAGTTAAAATGCATTTATGTGACAAATTTGTACTGGAGAATGAAGCTGCTTCCCACATGTACCAGTGTTTAAATTGCTTTGGGTTTTCCTTTCCTGGTAGGAAAAAACCCCTGTCAGGCAACTTGCCCCAGCAGAACACTCAGGCTGCCTTCAGCCCCAGAGATGGGGAATCACACTGTCAGGTGTTAGTTCAAAACAGTTACACTGGAACAGGAACTAACACCAGGCCGATTCCATCAGATTTCAGCAAAACAAAGCAACAGGAATCATTTCCAGCTGGGCAGCTGCCAGGCTGCTGTTTGCTGCTCCTCCTTCCCAAGTGCTCTCCCTGCGCTGCCAATCCCGGTGTTCTCAGCACAGGGCTCTGCAGTTCGGAGCAAGGTCATACCTTAATGCGATGGTTGTCTTTGTCAACTATTGTTGCCACTCTTATCAAGATGGGATTTCGTCTGTCCACAGCCTCTAACTTCGTATTAACTTGGAATCCGTGAGGAGGGCGCTGGAAGAGAGGACTGTAAGGAGAATGCTAAAAAGCCTTGGAGTTCAGAGCCGGTACCTGCTCTGAATGAAATGTGCTCCGGTTTCCATGCACCCCTCAGATGCACTGATCCCACACGGCAGGCTGTTCGGAGGCTGGAATCAGAGTTTCCAGGAGATTCAACTCCTCAGTCCCAGAGGACTGAGCCGAGTGTTTGTCAGCAGCCCCCGAACACTGGAGAGGCAGCCTGAGGTGGCTCAGCACAGAGGAGCATTTCCCAGCCAGGGCAAGAGGCCCTTCCCTCACAGACAAAAGGCCAGGTACCACCACAAGCTCCACTGCTCCACAGCTCCTCAGCCTGACAGCAAACCTCCCATGGCCTTCTAGGAAAGAGGAGACTGAGAGGGGATCTCAACAGTGCATATAAATATCTCCAGGGCAGGTGTCAAGAGGATGGTGCCAGACTCTCCAGTGGTGCCCAGTGACAAGATGAGCAGCAGTGCCCATAAATTGAAACACAAGTTCCACCTCAACGTGAGGAAAAGCTCCTTTCCACAAGGGTGGCAGTGCCCTGGGACAGGTGCCCAGGCAGGGGGTGGAGTCTCCCTCTCCGGAGACATTCCAAACCCACCTGGATGTAAAATTCCAAACCCACCTGTGTTCCCTGCTCCAGGACACCTTGTCTTGGCAGGGCTTGGACTGGATGATCTCCAGAGGTCCCTTCCAACCCGGACTACTCTGTGATCTCACATCTGACAAGGACAGCAGCCAATTCCCCACCTCTCACACCCTAATGCTGGCTGAAGCCTCTCTTCACTGCCCTCCATCCTTCCTGGCATCAGCTACAGCACCCGGGTATCACAGCTCCCCTCATTTCACAGGTCACCACGTACTTCTTGTGACAACAACTGTGTCTGCTCTGAACAGCTGCTGGGAGCTGCGGTGCTGGGACTCAGAGCAGCTCCAGCCCCAGAGCCCCCCCTTGGAGTGGCCAATTCTCCCTCAAACCCCAAGGACTTTGGGGAAACTCCACACTGTCCTTTGACCTGATGTGTGCTCTTTGCAGCACCCAGGCCTAACCTCTAAGCAACAGACAGCTTTTACCAATTTTTCCACTTATCTGACTGCAAATTCCTGCTCTGACCTCCTCAGCTGCGGGTTACAGAGCGCTGGATGCTCATTCAGAACATGTTTCTCTTCACAGAAGTCAGGATTTTATGAAGAAATGGTAAATTGTGTATTTGAACACAACCAGGTTAATGAAAAGACGATTATAACCACTCTTCCCTCCCAATCTTCCTTACCCTTTTCACTGCCAGTGGCTGGGGGCAGGAAAGGAGGCCCACTCCTGAGCTAAGGGGATGAACTCCAAAGCTGAAGTTCCTCTTTGGTCATTTCGCCGAGACAGAGATATCTATCCATGGGCTGTCAGACACACCAGAAAACAATCTAAACTGCTTTTATTTTTAAGAGCACCTTGCTGAACCAGTCAACATTGTCTGTCTTCCCTGAGGAAGGAACCTGAGTACTCGAGGTCCAAATCCTGCCCAGAAGAGGAGCCAGGTTCTTGGTTTAAGCCTTGCTGAGGGGCTGCTGCCCTTTTGGCAATATTTTATGGATGTTTTCGAATTGCCAGCCCAAGGGGATGGGCTGAAATAGCAATGCTAACAAAGAGGCTGTCTCCTGAGTTTTTGGGTGGAGAGGGCAGAAATCCAGACCCAAGACCTGCTATTGGTGCTGATGACCTGTATCTTCAGACTACGTAAGACAGCTCTTTAAAATTGTTAAAAACTAATTCAGTGAGAAATGCCTGTTCTGGCCCTCAACCCGTATTTTTATGTACTGATTTCCTGTAATTGCTAGCTGGAATAATAATAATAATTTTTAAAAATCAATAGCTTTGCCATTTATTTGCACTTCAGTCCAACCAAGCCAGAAAAATAACGAGGTTTGATCTTGAAAGAGTTCTATTAACTGCTGATATATCAAATACCTTTTTATTTTCTGTCTCATTTTTGAAACAGAGTTTTGGATGCTAATTTACACTCTGGAGTTTCATGACAGCCAGAATTGGTCCTTCTACTCTTCTCTCAAAGCCTGATACCTGAAGGAGCAGAGCAATGGCTGCAGAAATGCCTGGAAAACAGCAAAGGAGGCAGACAAGGCAGTTGCATCCTCCTCAGAAAGACACTTCACTTTGGAAGAATCCAAAATAGGGAGTTCTCAGTACTGAACAGCTCCCCGTCCTGAGTAAAGCCCTGTTATGTCCAGATGACATTTCTCACCACATTTGAGACCCCAAATATCTGAGGGAAGAAGCCACAATGGCAGATTACTGAAGACTTGAGCTGGGAATTTTAAGTAGGTCGTACTTCACTTTCCCTTTTGTATCATGAAGAGTTTTATTATCCTCACAATATACCTGCCTCTACAAAATTGCTCCTATTGTTCCTCTGCTGTGACCAACCACTGCATTCCTTTGCTCCTGTATTCTGGAGGTTCCCATTTTCCAGCTCTGTGGGGATTTTAGGAGCGTGGCTCAAAAAGGCTGAGCCCACCCTGGGGGCAACAACCGTGTCCCACTGACAGGCTCCACTCCTCATCCTGCCCACTGCCTCCGAGGTGCTTCCCAGCTCTGGGAAACCTCAATCCCAGGGATGTTCTGGAGCTCCACTGTGCTGCAGGTAACTCCAGTTAAAGCCTTACAGCTCCCTGAAGAGGCAAAACCTCTTCCACCTCCCTGACACTCCCCTGCAGCCTGCACCAACCCCACGTGGACACCTGCTGAAATCTGGCAATGATCAAACCCATCTGGCTGGAGTTTTGCCTCCCTTATCTGAGGCCTCCCCGATTGCTTTTCCTCCTCAGTCCCAAAGGCCTTTCCACAGAAATACACGGGAGGGCAGCAGGTATCAACCTGCAACTCCAACTTCAGCAGGAGGAACCAAGACCAGTGTCACGACATCACGGGAAGGTTTTAAAACATATTGCAAAGTTCAGCAAGGTGAGCCAGCAGTGTGGAAGGAAAAAAAAAATCAATTCAGAAGTACTTATAAAGCTATTTTGAAGGTTTTTGTTTTGTTTCTGCCCACATTGAGTTTCCAGATAAATGTACTGAAAGGCTCACAATCCAAGGTTGAGAGAAGCACCTTCACACTGGGTCTGCAGGGTGATCTTGGTGCACCCAGGGGCTTGGCAGAGATGCTCCTTCATCTGTTAGCACATTTATTTCTGTGGAGGGCAGAGCTGGCTCCTCCCCAGAAGGACTAAGATCCATATTAGAACACCTTCAGGTGAACTTCTCTGCCTTAACTCCAGCCTCACCAGCCAGGGAAATACAGATTAGCACAACTGCAAGGTGAATTTTAGAGAGGTTTTTAAAACTTCATGTAAAGGGGATACCAGATGAATGCAATCTTTCTCCTCTCTGTGCCCTCTGAGGCACTGCCCACATTCCTCTGGAAGCCACAGTTACCTGTGTGCACTGAAGGCTCTTCCCTTAAATCTGCTAATGGAGCCACTGAAGATATTTAGTAAAAAATCCTTTCCAAGCCAGCTTTTCATAGTATTAAAAAAAATTCTTGTATTTTGTTGTGTGTTTGGTTGTAGCAGCACTGAGAGATGATCTGAAACCCAGTTTCACCCTCCTGGCACAGACAAGGTGAACCACCCTCAAACAAAGCCTCCAGCAAAAAAGGGTGGATAACAGCACCTGAGCAAGGCCCACCAGAGAGAGTCACCCACCAGTTTGAAGGCTCTTGCTGGGGCTGCTTGGGAATTGGTTTCTTCCAAGTATTTCTCCCATGAAAAGGCTTTGGAATCCTTGTACCCTGAAAGAACAGAGAATTAACCCTTAGGTAAGAAAAAAGCCACATTTATTGTTACTAACAGCAAAAAAGCAGTCCTGTAACACGTGTTCATAATGGATGGTGCTGCAAAGGTGCCTGTCTGCTCCTCCCCACCACCTCCAGCACCCAGAGCAGCACTGCCAGTTCCCCAGGTTCTACAGTGGGCTTTAGCCCTGGCAAGCTCATTTCTGTACAGCTTAATCAAATCTTATTCTCCAGAGAAAGCCCCAATTAAGAGCTAGTCAGACAATTCTGTGATGTGCAATGACATCACTAAATTAATTTCCTGTTTTATTAACTACTCTACGTGTGAGTGCCTGCAAGACTGTAGAAACTTCTCCTCTCCTGCTGCCTGCTCACCCACAGCTGAGTGAAACCAGCAGCCTGGAGAGAAACAGCTCCATGGGTGTGCTGCTCTGACAACAGTGGGATGTCTCTCCCTGGCAATCACATTTAACAAACTGCTCTACTTTTTTTCTCTTCCCATTTCAGTAATTTCCATCCCCAGGATTGGTCCCCTTTGGCAGGAGGGTGCAGTGACTAAATGCAGAGCACAGTCTGCAAACTTTTGCATTTAAGTCCCTCAGCAGAGAGACCAGAACTGGCTGCAGGTTCTGTTGGGGGCCCAGGAAGTCGTGGCACGAGCAGAGAAGTGCACAGCCCAGCCCTGCTGCACCTCCCAGGAGCAGGGACAGGTGTGGTGCTGCTGACGGGGGATGCTCACAGCCCCTTCTGCATCTGCAGCAAAGGCACAGAGGCCAATTCCTCCCGTGCAGAAGGATGGTGCAGTGCTTCCCACTCCACTGAACCTGGAACGCAGCAAATACAGGAATTCTTGCTCCAGGGCTGTCAGTCTGGCAAATGCCAGGCTTAATTTTGTTATGTTTGCTATTTTTAAGGTGAATGAGCACTTCCAAGGCCTGAGAACAACACTGTTTTTCCCTGGACGTTCTGTCCCCTCTCAATTGCCAACATTCTCTTCATTTACCAAATTCCAGTGCAGCACAAAAGAGATGTGGCTTCAGTTACTCCTTCATTTCCAGAAATTACATCTAGGAAATCATTAGAGCATGGTGCTAATCATGCCAGGATCATGGTTCAATCCCTGTATGGGTTATTCACTTAAGAGCTGGACTCAATGATTCTTGTGGATCCCTTCCAACCCAGAGTATTTTGTGGTTCTGTGATTTCCAGAAATTCCATCTAGGAAATCATGATACTGATTCCTTTTTCTTCCAGCTCACCTTAAAGGAGATGCTGGAAATCCTTCTAACTTTTTCTCTTCTGCAATCAACTTCAATTATAAATTACCAAACTCTGTTCCATTTCTTGAAAGAACTATGAAACAACATAAAACGCAGTGGCAAAAAGCAGGAACAACAACATTGTTCAGGCAGTAGAGAGTTCTGAATGGAACCTGGAACTTGCAAGTATGTAATTATGTGGAAGATACAGTTCACAGTTTTTTTGGCTGAGGCAGGAAATAAGTCTCACTTTCAACCTACCAGGTGGTGTTGTCAGTGGGGTTCCAGTTTCTTGGCAGTAGCCAACAGGACGGATGTATGGGCTGCTCGTTTCACACCTGAATCAAAGAGGGAAAGTTGGCACCAGTCAGACTGGAAGCAAGAAGAAAGGCAGGATTTCAAATGCTGTCTGATAGGCCTGTGCTGGGTGAGCAGATGCTGTCAGTGGGTGTGATCACGGTGTAGAAGACAAGCACTACCTCGTTAGAATGTGGAATGTCAGGTTTTCAAGGCATTCAAGCTGTCCCAAAAGACAGGGAAATACAAAGAAAAATCCTGCAATGGTTTGAGTTGGAAAGGACCTTAAAGCCCACCCAGTGCCACCCCTGCCCTGGGCGGGGGCACCTCCCACTATCCCAGGGTGCTCCAGGCCCCGTCCAGCCTGGCCTTGGACACTTCCAGGGATCCAGGGGCAGCCACAGCTTCGCTGGGCACCCTGTGCCAGGGCCTCCCCACCCTCACAGGGAACAATTCCTTCCCCATATCCCATCTATCCCTGCCCTCTGGCAGTGGGAAGCCATTCCCTGTGTCCTGTCATTCCATGTCTTGTCCCAACTCCCTCTGCAGCTCTCCTGGAGCACCTTCAAGCACTGCAAAGATGTTTCTTACCTCCAGTGCTTCCCAGACAGCTCAGGCCACCCTCACTGTTGTGCACCGAGCTGCCCAGCACCCCGACAGGAGGGGAGCTGCTGGGCCATTGGCTCTTAGTGAAAAACCCAAGTAATTACTCAGATGCCTGAAAACTGCTACAAGACCCCAGCTTCAGTGCCTGCCTGTAAACTCTCAGCTCTGACCCGTAGACAAGGAGCAAACAAAGCACGGTGCACTGCAGAGGTGTGTCAGGAAGGGAATCCTTTACCAGTAGTCGTAGCTCTCATCCCAGTTATCGAAGTGGATCAGCAGCCGGTGCTCCACCACGTCCGTGATGGTGGCGACACAAACCAGCGATGGATTCTTCCTGTCCACTGCCTCCAGTTTCATCCCCAGACGGAACCCAGAGGGTGTGACAGGCTGGGGAACAGGACACCAGGAAAGGGAAATCAGCCTCGCTCTCAGTCAAGCCGTTGAAACTTCCCTCATAAACCCCTCTGCTGCAGGTGGTAACCCCAAAACCCACGGACCAAAACACACTGTAGTTACTACCAAGAGGTTGGCAGACAAAATTTCTGTGAGTTCTGGCAGTGACAGTTACTACTGCTAAAAAAGAGCTGAAGTGGCTCAGAAATTAGCAATTCCAGGTACACCCACCAGTGCAGACTCGCAGGCTGAGACGCCTTACAGTGATTTGCTGAGGATAATGAGCACTGCACACCCTGTCTGACTGGGGAAAAAGTCAGGAGAGTCTTCAAGGAAAAGAAGTGACTGAGTGGGAAGCAGAGCAGAGCCGGGCCCTGACCCTACTGGAGCCAGTGCTTGTCCATGTGCAGCTTCCAACCCACCAGCCCCTGGGCTTTGTGTCATGGCAGTGACACGAAGTGGGAGCGAGGATTTCACAGGAATCGAGGTTAACAACCACTGAGAAAGCACCACTGGGGGAAGGATGAAAAATGCTCAAGATCCACAGCCCCATAATGAATCCCATGGCACACATGAGCGTGCTGCTGGAAACCAGAAATTATTTTGGAAATGATTAAATTAGAGGAAAGTGACACAAATATCTCAACTCTAGGGGCAGAGCTAAACAGACGGTTGTAATATATTTAATAAATGGTTCAGTAAATCTTTTCCTCCAGCATTAAGGAGGAAGAGAAATACAAATTCTTTCTCTGGAAAGTCAGTGACAGGGGGAAGGAAGAAAAACTGTACTAGTTTTCCAGCTTAAAAATAAAACACAGCGGGAAGTAGTTTGCATCTGATTGTACCGTGGTTGTACCTCTGACATGAGCATATTAAAACCACATAAATATTCTGGTCAAAACTCACTTAGCACCAGACCTATCGAAACCCCTTCTGTTCCATATCACCACTTACAGTGCTGAGGGTCTTAAAAAGGCTTTTTGGAGCTGCCTGAGCTTTGCAGTTCTTCAGATAGGAAGTCCAATTAAATTCTCCCTCCTTGAAACCTAGGAATAGAGAGAGAAAGATTGTTTTACATGGCCCTGGTACATTCTGGAGGGTTTTTCAGAAATGGAAATTACCTGGAAAGAATATGAACTTTGCATGATAACTGCCCTGCTATGATCTCCAGGGGCTGTGATTTCAGCTAAACCAGCTCTCTCTTTTTCACCATAATGGCCAATCATTAATCTCAACCTTCAAATGTTTTTAGGAAATTGAATGCAGGAAAGAACTGAACGCAGGAAAAAAGCAAGTTCTGAAGCCCGGAGAGACATCCAATCCAGAGTTTCTAATTTGACTAACAACGTCAATCTCTGGCAATATCAAAAAGAAGATATTTTGCTCTTTTCTGAGTCACTGTGTTAGTTAAACCTCTTCCCTTTAGCCCCTCAGATCGAGTTCCACGATGAAATCACACTAAAAATGAAATATGCAGTGCCAGGACAACTAGTTCTTAGCAGAATTTATGGTTTCTTCTACACCACTCTGTTTTCTTTCATACCTTTAGGAGGGAGCAGCTTATGGCTTGTTTTTTCACACCAGCCAACAGGATGGATGTCTGAGGAATCAGCATTAGCCCAGAAGTCGTAGCACTCTGGGTAACCATCGAAGTGCAGACGCATCCTGTACCCCTGGACCTGCAGTGAGAGGAAAGAAAATCACTAATAAAGCACTCCCTCCATATTTGCACTTACAGAGAAAGTCAATTAGGATCTCATTTATTCCCCAATTCTAGTTATATTTTCCCTCATTTACTCTCCCAGTTTCCATGTTCCTCTTTTCTCACTTCAAAAAGCTGAAAATGAAACTGGTGAGTGGAACCTCCCATGGCTCCAGCTCCATGCCATGCACACACTCCTGGGGTACAAATGCAGACCCAGAACTTTCAAGTCCATACCAGACCAACAGATTTCATGTAACTGAAGAAGCATAAAAGCATTCTGACTTGTTTATATTTACTAAGTCTTCGAGCCTCATTGCATTGTTCTTTTTCATGTTTATTCATTACAGGCAATTAATAGGTTTGCTACTCTTAGTTACAAGTGCAAAAATCTGACAGAAGGATTTTAGGCAATGATCCTTAACCAAGTAACACCATTCCTTCAGTGTCACCTCGAACTCCTAACCATTAATTAACTAGCTAAAGTACTATTATTCTTATGTTTCTTTTATTAAGAAAAATCCTAAAATCAAGAAAATCAACTACCTCAGCCACTGTGAGAACACAGAATCGAGAGGGGTGTTCAGGATCCAGCCCTTCCAATTTCATTCCAACTTTAAATCCATTTCGGCCTTGTGGGAATGACTGATACTGTGACAGGGGAAGAAACATTTGGTTTTAATTCCTTAAGATAAAATCTATTGCAGAGCAGTCATCAGATATATTTAAGGCTTCACATTTTTATACTTAAGGCTTCAAATTTTTAACCCAGAGAAGAAAATCCCAGCCCCAAGTGACTGCTGCTCTGACAGACACGTGCAGGCTCAGGGATCAGGAATGGCACCCTATTTCACATTCACTTGTTATTCTATTTAATCTCTCAAAAACACTGAACTGTTGCAATTGGCTGTGAACAAATCTTTGAGCAGACGCAGAAATGAGCTCTTCTCAAACACAAAAGAATCCCCCTCCCAGCTCAATGCAGAAACAGAGAGCTGGGAAAGCTAAAATCACTTTGTGGCAGTCCAAAGGTAACTTGTCATCTTCCAGTGGTGACAGGGACAAGGCAGGTTTGATCTGGAGCCCAGTTTTACAGTTATTCCAGAAAGAATTTGTGGGGTTCATTTACGTGCAAGTCTTCATCCCAATGAAACAGCTGAAATACAGGAAAGGTTTAAAAGCAACCTGAACTGGGATCGCAAATGACCCAGTGCAGGACCTGACCTTCCTTCTCAGCTGCCTCTGGAAGGGCTCACTGGGAGCTGCACTTTTAACTGGGGTGCAGAGGAGCTTCACCAAGGCTGAACTCACCCTCTGGCACCTCCACTGGGAACGACACAACTCCCACCCTCCCTCCTGGCACTCCCTGAGCCAACCTACAACTCTCCGGGTGAACCTACAACACTCCCTGAGCCAACCTACCACCCCCTGAGTGAACCTCCGACACTCCCTGAGCCAACCTACAACTCTCCGGGTGAACCTACAACACTCCCTGAGCCAACCTACAACACTCCGAGTGAACCTACACCACTCCCTGAGCCAACCTACAACTCTCCGGGTGAACCTACAACACTCCCTGAGCCAACCTACCACCCCCTGAGTGAACCTCCGACACTCCCTGAGCCAACCTACAACTCTCCGGGTGAACCTACAACACTCCCTGAGCCAACCTACCACCCCCTGAGTGAACCTCCGACACTCCCTGAGCCAACCTACAACTCTCCGGGTGAACCTACAACACTCCCTGAGCCAACCTACCACCCCCTGAGTGAACCTCCGACACTCCCTGAGCCAACCTACAACTCTCCGGGTGAACCTACAACACTCCCTGAGCCAACCTACCACCCCCTGAGTGAACCTCCGACACTCCCTGAGCCAACCTACAACTCTCCGGGTGAACCTACAACACTCCCTGAGCCAACCTACCACCCCCTGAGTGAACCTCCGACACTCCCTGAGCCAACCTACAACTCTCCGGGTGAACCTACAACACTCCCTGAGCCAACTGACTCATGGTTTCCCACAGGGAAAGGCTGGGAGGGCTGTTGTGCAACCACAGAGGACACGTGACACACGTTAGGCTGTCCCTCTCCAGCAGCCCCTGGAGGTTGCCAAACAGCCACTGGTTCAGAGCAAAGCAGATCCAAACTGCTGATTTGTGAGATTCAACCAGCATTTTTTGCACTTCTGGTTTGGGATGAGACTCCCTGGACAAACACATGTTTCCCAGGCCAGAATACAAATGTTTACTGCCTGCTTGCACCAAAACAACTCAGAAATGTAAGTGCTGGCTTGAGGGTGGTCTCCAGTCCCACCTCCACTGAGCCAGTAACCCTGGGATTGCCAATAATCCTGTGGTGTTGCCTGAGAAAAATAGAGCAAGACTGGAAAAAGCTGCCAACCTCTCTGAACAGTTTTTGGGGAGCAGCTGGCATCTGTTCCTCTTCCAAGTAGGAAACCCAGTTCCATACCTTCTTCTTTCCAGGAAGCACTAATTAATCAAAAACAAAGAGAAAATGAGAGTTTCACTCTGATGTCTCCAGCTCTTCTTCTCCTCTCTTCTCCTTCTCCTCCCACGTTTACTGTGGCACCCCAAAGGAGGCAGTGTTACCCAACTTTTGAGGAAAGGTAGGAATTCCAGCAGTAGGAAAACCAAGCAAATCCCTCAATAAATGAAAATTTACTGTATCACAGGTCAAATGAACTGTGGCACCCGGATTGCTGGCAAGCTGCTCATGGAAAGGTGACACTGGAAAGTATGGATGAGATAGAATAACTTGAAATTGTGGGAATTAATTCCTTCTGACATTTCACAGAGGAATAGGGGTTAAATATAAAATAACAGGCAGCACACAGAGGCATATAATTGCAGCTGAAATAAACCTAAAACAAAATAAATGAAAAACCAAGTGAATTTTTGTTCTGTTCATGAGATTTTTTTATAGATACACACATACATTTATAACCTGTTAATAACACAATGCATCTACTATAGGCAGCTCCCAGCTGATGAAAACAACTTGGATTCATTCTAGTAGAACCACAGTCAAACACACAGAAAATTACATTCTAAACGTATATTACTTACATACTGATTTAAGATATATAATACGTTTAACTCATAGTCTAGAATCAACCACATTGTTTACAACTTCTTTTCTATTTAGCGTTGTAGCTGTGGCTGAAGCTCTCCAAAGTCAATGGAAAAAAGATTCTTACTGTCTTCAGTGAGCTTTGGATGAAGCTGACTCCTTCCAGATCCTCACCCTGTGCCCATCATGCAGGCAAACCCAGGATATTAACACCTCCAGAGCTGACTGTGGTAAGAGGGTTATGTACCTAATAAGCTGTTCTGAATGTGAAATGAGCTCTACTGTCCTTTCCTCTTCTGTTTATTACTATTCACTTTATAATAACTACTAAAATAAATCTATAAACATCAAAGAAAAGAGACTATGAGCTTAGCTCACCTTGTTTTATTGGTTTAGTGTTTCTGCGGCTTTTCATATTATTTGATTTATTCTTCTCCTAGACACAGATATGTTAAAAAGAAGTTTAGCAAGATTGTTTTTCCCTCCCTCTGATCATCTCACAATGCAGGTACAACACGGATGTAACAGGTATCTAACAGGACTATTAGCCAGCATTACTGTCTCTTCAATAACCCTGCCAGAACACCAGCAGGGAATGTTACATAGGTAACTTTGATCCTGGTATCCCAAAGTGCTTTACAATTTATTTAATATATGCTACTGAGGTTCATTTAAATGTGCCTGCTAAAGAGCAGCACAGGCCAAAAATCTCCATTACAATACAGAGGATTTGCTTTCTGCAATGCAGGATTTGCTGCTCACGTCAGCAGCCTTACTGGAACACTTCTTTTTCCTTTCCCTTTCTTATGTCCATCTATGTCAGCAAATGGATACAGTGGGGAAAAAAAGAAATTTATGAAGCCCTGGAGGAAGCAGAAGCTTCAAGTAACTCCTGTCACTGATGAGCACCCCAGACAACGTGGGCTCCCTGGGTGACACTCCGAGCCCGACTGCCATTCCCGCTTCTTCTGTGTGGTTCTGAAACTCGGGTTTGATTCCTCCCAGGTTGTCATTTCTCAAAGCAAACCAAAAAAAAGGCAAAATGTGCAATACAAAGCTGCCTGCCAGACACTCCCCACAAGGGACAGGGGGATAGTTTCTAATGAGGAGGAGGAGAAGGGGGAAGAGGGAGACTGCAAGGACTTCTGAAAACATCCATCCCTTAAAACATCTCACCCACATCACAGAGAAAAGCTGAGCACAAAGATGAGTTAAACTGCTCATGACATCAGAGGCTGCAGTTTATTGCCCACAAACACCTCCCCAGTGGCTCTGCTGTACAGAACCCTGTGCAATGTGTGAATGAAGATAAAATGGCTCAGAGACACTGGCGGGTGGCAGCAGAGAACAGGGGGACACAAAGGGCCCCGAGAGGGAGTGAGGGGCTGCAGGAAACTTAAGGAAAGAACAGCTCAGGCCTGAGGTACTTCTATTTATCCACCACTAATACAGGTTCCTGGGAGTGCAGTGAGTGCACCCAACAAAACCCAACCAAACCCTGTGGTTTGACACTGATCTTCAATATCACACAACAGTGCTTGAGTGCAGTTATTCTGGAGACATGTGGGTTTCTTACTGTGAAATACACTCAGTGTACAGGGCTACAACTAGTCAGAAATCCTGATTTTCGCTTCACCTGAGCTATTCTTTCACTCCTGTGACTGCTCACAACAAATATTCCCATCACTGATGCCAATCAGGATCAGACCCAGACCATTCCCTGGGTACAGAACAACCTCCCTCCGCCCAGTCTGCACTGCACAGGGAACTCTGAGACAAACAACTGTCCCTGCTTTTCACAGCTCTCTTGAAAAAAGTACATGCAGCCTCATTTACCTCATCCTCATAAGCATTTTCCTCCTCATCCTCCGAATCCAGAGGCAGTCTTCTCTTCCTCCGGAGACGTCTGACAGGTCTGCCAGCCTCAGTCACCTGACAGCCACTGCTGGTAGTAAGATTTCTATTATTTCTCATCCCTGCAACCATCTGGAATGTCTCTGATATAATTAAACATCCAAAATTAAAAACAAAATCAAACTGAAAGTGCAGCACTACCCCTGCAGTGTTCCCAGTGTCTCTGAACCTCTTGGAACGAGCAGGCCTGGGCTGAGGGCTGGAGGAATGAAGGGCGTCTGCAGGATTTCCTGGATACGGAACTTGGGCTGAGGGGTTCATTCTACTCACAGCAACACACTGTTCCCTCTAAACGCTTTTAAAAAGAAAATGGGAAAAATTTAGGATTTCTTTACCTCTCCCTGTGCTGCTGGGAGCCCATCTGAGTACAAAACTTTCCATTTTCAAAGCAATCCATTTGCTCACAGGTTTGGGAATCAGGGCAGGGCACAGCTTGTCTGGGCACTGCAGAAGCAAAGAAAAAACAACTATTAAATTAAAATGTTAAAACACCTTTCAGACTATGAGTTCTGTCAAAGTCCCTTACAAACTTTCATTAACTGACCCTCAGCACCCCACTATGAGGGAAGTAATTGTCATCTGTGTGCTGGCACACCACCTCATTAGGGAAAACCCCCTATTATCTGTAATGTCTTAATTTGGGAGCACTGGTCTCCGTTAACACTCTCAGGCACATCCTGGTGGACTTGATGATCTTAAAGGTCTTTTCCAATCATAATGATTTCAAGATTCTATCTGTGAGGGAGTTCCACTGAAACAGTGAGCAATTTAATCAAAGGAAGTGAGTGATAAACAAAGTGATGCTGAACAGCCTGAAGGACTGACCCCGGGGAAGAGCGACCCATGAGGAGGGGTGGGTTTGACCCTGTCCCTGCTCCAGCACAGCCCTGCACACACACAGCCTGTCCTGCTGAGGACATCACAGGAAATCCAGATGCAGAACTAGAAAGCACCTCCAGACACACAGGGGGCAGGTATGGAAAAGGAATGATACATGGCAGACGTCACAGATTCATCTTGGGAGCTTAAAACATCCCTTAGGCTGTGAACACTTCATTGGTCCAGATAAAATTATTAAAGTGTGTTAAATAGTGTCACTGTGCATTTTTATCAGTCCTGACCTGCAAATGCAACCAAGCACCAAAAAAAAAAAAAAAAATTAAATTAAAAAAGCACCTTTCTGATGAGCAAATAGCTGCAAAGATTACTCACTCCTTGATCTTCTTTACTGTCTGCAATATGGAGCTACTGAACTCCAGAATGAAAGAGGCCAGTCAAAGGTGGTTGCATTTGCAAGCTCTGCTCCAAAGCTTTTATTCCAAGCACTTCATTAGTCTGAGATCTTTTTTCAGCCATCTGCACTTCACTCAAAGCTCAGTCTGAAAGCATTTGCTTCACTCTGAAGCAGGGCTCCTTGTGCAGTGGAGAAGCACCCTCCATCTTCGACTCCTGTCTGCTTCCTGGGCTCGGGATCCTGCCTCCAGCACCCTATCAAAGCCTCATCCCAAATGTTCTTCCCTCTCTTTATCTAAAGCTTGTATTTCTTAAAGCTTCAAAGATGCTGGACTGTCTTCTAAAAGGCTCACGTCCTCCTCTGCAGCCCTGAGGAGAGAGAGCACCACTTTCACTTCAGCACAAAGAGAAACAACCGGTTTTGAAGAAATGGTAATTCTCAGTGGACTCGGTTTCCTGCAGGATTTCATCTGGGTGATTTCCCTCAGACACTGGAAGAGCAGCAGCATCCTGGTGCAGATTCCAGGGGCTCCCCACTGTGGCTGAAGGGATGGCTCAGTGTCATGGGCAGAAGATCAGTGGAAGAAGCATCTCCAAGCTCCAGGTGCTGTTCCAGAGAGTTCCCATGCCTGGGAGCCGGGGAAGGTGCCCGTGGCACTGGAGGATGGGGCTCTGGGGTAGTGATGCTCCTGCACACAAATGAACAGTTCTGGTTCTGCCCAAACCAGTGCAGACAGAGGCTGGGACTTCCTCCTGGAATAACCTGAAGGTGAGGTGAGCTGGGGAAGCCCAGCCCCAAGCCCGGAACACATACATTTTTATTAAAAAAACAACGAGCATCTTTACTAGCAGTCTCTGATCTGAGGGTGAGGCCTGACTGATCATGGGGGCAACCTCCAGAGGCTCTATCCCTCGTTCCTAAATTCTGAAATTGCATTCTTTACTATCAGGACTGCATCTTCCTTTACACAGCAGAGCTCAATAGAGCAGGTTTGATAATATGAAATCCACACAAACCCTCCAGAAATAACCTGTCTTCCGGAGATGGTTTTGAAGGGAATGAAGAAAAAATATATTTCAATGTGCATGCAAGAACTGGAATATAGCAGGAAGAGAGAGGGGGGAAAAGGATTAAACAGTAAAAAATAAAAAAATAAGTGAATGGCATCTAAGGGGCGAAGTGGCTCCCTGGGCATCCAGTTATGGTGTTCCAGCTGAACATTCCAGCCAGACCAACCGAGGTACTCAGGGCTCTTGTACTTGATCATCTAATAAAAGACAACACAGGACTACTTGGCGTCTTTCAGTCTAATAAACGTGGTGCTTTGTTGATTCTCTGCTATTACGAGAATCAATACAGGTACAGCTGTCTCTGCGAGGGAACCTTACTGCTGGTTCAGGAGCAGAAGTGAAATGACTTGGACTAAACACGGGGCAAAAGTCAGGCCACGGCAAAATAATAATCCAAACGAGTCAGTGGACCAATTCCATGTTTTATGGAAGTGTAAACTGCTGATCTCAGAATACTCCAAGCATGAAGGTTTGTCCTTGTTCTCCCCACATTTGCTGACAGAAATGTTTCCCTGTAGCTTAAGGTCCTTCCCAGCCCTTCTCCACTGGACAAAGGGAGCAGTAGAAGTAGGAAGAAAAGGATATCAACACCTGCAGAATGTCGGGGGCCTGATTCTGAGTGCCTGATGTGATACCAACGATCGGATTTTTCAGAGCTCTGAAGACCCTTCAATTCCAATTTATTTCACTTGAAATTGATCTTTTCCTTCCCAAGACTCAGAACTTGCAGCCTTGAGGGCAATTCTGTGTTTGTTTTCAGCACAACGGAACAGAACAGCTGAAGGTAATTTAGGCAAGTCCACAGGCACTCTCCCTCCTGTAACACAGAACCCCAGGTTTGTGGCCATCAGACCTCAGTTCTGATTCACAAGAGCTGTCATGGATACATGATACAGGCAGCTGCCAAAAGCTGCAAAAACCAACCTCTTACGTGAACAGAATCTAAAGACTTGACGCCACAACTTGAGAAAATCCATCTCTCAGTGGAAATGTCTTTCTCGTGCTGGACAGAAATTAATGGGATTTGTTGCCTGAGCATGTTGTACGGACATTTCTGAGAATTAGGAAGATCAGGCCCATAACTTCTATTAGCAGAAAACAATTACTTAAAATACTTCCTGCCTTTAGAAATCAATTGAGCAAGAAATTAAAAGGGGAGAGGGAGTATCACCAGGCTTTCAGAAACATTACTAAGATTTCACCACTTCCTTGGTAATGCCAACTTACATGTTAAAACAAAGTATTTTCTCTGCATAATTTCGATTAGCAAACTACAGAATATAGTGCAAATATTCTGTGCTGCCAAAGGCTTGGTGGCCATTCACATCCTGTATCTTTATTTCTCACTTGTATGTTGCTACCAGGTAAGGTACCAAGGTCTTTCCAGTCTAAGACAATCAGTATATTGTGTCCTGCTGTTGGGATGCTGAGGGCTCTCTCCAAGACATTCTGTTTCATCTTTCTGCTTGGTTTTTGGCTCTTTATTTAATTTTAAGAAAGAAAATTAGGGTGTAGAAACCAAAGCAAAAAAAGAGGCACAAAATAAACAGGCCTGGTGCTTATGCACACTTCACAAAGAGTCTGCAGAGTAATACAAGTTTTAAAAGACGGGAAAAACCATCAACTTTGCATTTTGCCCAGGACATGTAAGTAAATAGGAATAGAAAGTTAAGAGCATTAAGCTTATGTGTAGTTTGAGGGCAAAAAGATAAACCAGTAGGTTTGAACAGTTACTTGATCTGTGGGATGTTTCGGTCAATTAGGGCCCACCGGCTGGACCTTGGGTCTCTGCATTCAGTATGAGCCTTGGTCTGGGCATGAGGAGTATCAGGATTTAAAATTACACAAACACCCACGTGGGTGCACAAACTCATCTATTATATACAAGTAACAAGTCTGCACAACCTGAACAGTGGCACCCACGGGCTGCTGCCAAGTCTTTCTGTATTGCTCCAACATCCAGGCTCTGCTAAAAATGCTATAAAACTTAAAATGCTTAAGCTCCACATACTGCTTTCATGTCCCAGCAAATAAACTCATGGGCCCCATTAAAGAATCCACTAAAAGCTGTATGGGCTCCCCAGAGCCAATGACTCCACTATTTTTGTGGCAGACATTGACCAAACATTGACCATATATTAACAGTATGTTCCTGCACGTTAAATGTAACCTGAATATTTTCAATTTCTGAACATAAACACTTGATTTTTAAAAAAGGAATAGAAAAATCAACTCACAACCCTCAACTGAACTGTCAACTCTAGTAATTTGTCCAGTGTGAGCACTGATGTTAAGTCTGGAAAAGCACAACCCAAGGGACAGGTCTAATGGCATTCCAGTGGGAAGAGGTCAGAAGAGCCCACAGGGAAAGGGCCAGAACGTGGGGTCTTCACTCTGACATTTGGATGTTTGAGTCCAACAAGGTCACCCTGAGCTCTTAACTCAGTCAGAGCCAGCACCACCCAAGGACAGTGCGCCTGATCTGCCTTTGGCAGAGCGTTTCTCTCCCTGAGCACTGGGAAGTGCCTGAGGACACACAGCCAGGGCTGGTTTTTAACTTCAATTGGGGCGGGTGGACTCCACTCATGACCTGAAGCCTTCCAGGAGCTCAACTTTCTACCTACAGGTTCCAAGTGTGAGCCTAATTCAGCCAAAGGCAAACCCACGGATCTGATGTAGGATAACGCAGGATGCTTCAGCATCCCTGCAGCTCCAATTCCAGCACCACGCCTCTTTATGATTATTTTAATTGGGCCAAAAGCAGGGCAGATGTTTGCAAATGGCAACAGCAAACGTGTCTGGGTAGCACAGGATAAGCCCCGTAGGAGTTGCTCAGCTTCCACTGGTTTGCTGAACTGCAGGTGTGGAACATCCCCAGCCTGTGTCCGTGTTCAGGGTCACAGATCCACACTGCCACGGCTGCAGGGAGAGGCAGGACCGGGCTAAGGGAGCCTTGTGTTGGGTGGCATTGAATATATTAATATTTGATGTCGCCTCATACATCTATAAACACTCGTCTATAGCCAGTGTTTGGATGCCAGTTTCAACAAGGGCAAACCCATCGCGTTTTAGGTGTTTATTCTTTGCGTTCGGGCTTTAAAAATCAAGAAGCTCAAACACCAAGAGTATTGACAGAGCTCCCTCTGGGAGAAGGAGTTTGGAACTTACTTGGACAGAAGTAATTAACTTGGGGAATTTACGTCAAACTGGGCCAGGAAAACTGACAAAAATCACGATGTAGAAAATAATCTCAAACTTAACCAGAGAAGACATGATAAAATTATGGGTCTTTGTCATCTCTGTATTTTATAAATCCAGTAAAACCCATAGAAAAATATAATAAAGAAATTGCTTTTCTTATAATGCTCTCTATCAGTAAAATCTACAATAAAATCAAGATAACCCAATAAAAGGAAGTAAATGGTGCAATTAAAAAGAGAACAGAAACTAACGTGAAACATTTTGAGGAGGCACAGTCAGGCCCAAACATTCCCCATTTGTTCCAATTTGTGATTTCTTTTCATCTTTAGCATTTTAAGGCTAAGAAACATTAAGGCAAAAGGAGATACTGCAAAACTGAGATGAGTCATTCAGTCCCAAGTCACAGATTCAGATTTATGAAATGATAAACGATTGCCAGGCTGGCAGAGGTAATGTGGCCTAATTAATATGCTCCCACCCAGACCTCTGTGCTTTATCTTTAGACAAGGCATCCACAGGCAGAGGTAAAAACACTCAGGTTTTGATCTCTTTTCTGCCCCTGAACCAGTGCAGCCTTGGGAAACCACCTCATTGTTACTGTAGAAAACCAGCTTTGGCTTTTAATATCAATCTTGCTTTGGTTAGGAGACCAAAAGTGAAAATTAAAAAAGGGCACAAGTTCACACAAACTAAGTGGGAAGGCTAAATGGGTGGATGGGGGTTCATTCTATTTCTGTAAACACCATCAGACCTAATGGGAAGAGAAACATTTCAACAGAAATCCCATTTCAGGTGCTGCCAGGATCATTTCCAATGACATGAGAATTTCAGTGTCTCTCTATGAGGGTAAATGTGACGAATGCAATGCTGCAATAAACCCAAAGACTGTAAATCAAATAATAACGTGACGTTTGCAGCCCTTCTGGCCAAACTTCCATGGGTCAGGAGGCAAAATCCCGCTCAAGAAGCAGCTGGCATCAGGAGACCCATCTGATTCTCTGCCGTTCTGGGAATAACTGACTTACAAATCACCTTCCTGCCCTGCCAGGGCTGGAGAGCTGAGCAAAGCTGCTCCTCTCACTCGGAGCGAGCCGGCTCCGAGAGCTCCGCGCGTCCCCCGTCTCCTGGGAGCTCCGCAGCGGTGTCTGACACCCGGCGTGGGACACCTGCCAGGCACTGCTGTGCCTTCAGTGAGCAACAGTTTAAGCAGACACACAAAAAACCCACCACGACTCCTTGCAGCACAGCTAAACTGGAGTGAGAACTGCCCGGAACGCTCACGAACTCAGGCACGACCACCTCGCCTGCACTTTGCTGTGACGATGACAGATGATGCTTTACTCACCCATCAAAACCTATTACTCACCTCAGGCAAGTAATATTTTGCAAGGCTGAACTAATACCATTGCAAAAAAAAAAAACCCCCAAACCAGCCTCACCTCTAGGAACCTCATCAGTCAGGGACTGAAATGAACTTTCAGAGCCCGCAACTGAATTGTACCAATGCCTCAAGAGAAAGTGTCAGTAGCCATGGGAAAACATTTAACAGCATGAAGAGACTGTCTATGTCAGAGAAGGGAAAAATAGATAAAATTCAGAATTGAGGAATCCCAAGCTCCACCCACTGCACTTCCTACTAATTTTTGTTTCTCATGGAGAGAAAAATTGTAACTACAAATCAAGGAAAATATTGCTCTGAAAGATTACAGGGGGCAAATGGTCTAGGAAAGGAGAGGGATGCCTTGACTGGGAGAGAGGAGAAGCAAATACTTTTTGTCTCAGCTCTGCTGCAGGACCACAAGAAAAAGTACTTGGGTTTTCAGGAGTCTGCCCTGCTCAGTTGTACAACAGAGCCCTTCCAAGCTTCCTCTAAGCACAGGTAACATATGGATTGTGGTCGGTGCTATTGCACTGGGAGACAAACAGGCACCACAACAACGTGACCTCAATCAGCTCATAAGATCAGACAGCAAAACTCTGGGTTTACTCTAAACCAGCAGCTCAACAGGCTCAGCTGGGAAGCCCAGGAATGTCTCCTTCAGGCCTGAAACCATGGAACTGCTGACCCCAGTCCCTGGGAGTCACTTATAACCACCTACCCACACTTGTGAATGCCACCTGGTGCCACACCACAGAAATCGCACACCATAAATACCTTCATGCTCTGCAGGAGTGACCCAAAGTAGAATCACAGAATCCTGAAATGGTTTGGGGCTGGAAAGCACCTTAAAGATCTTCCAGACCCACCCCCTTGCCACGGGCAGGGACACCCTGCACTAGACCTGGCTGCTTCAAGCCCCGTTCAACTTGGCCCTGAACACTTCCAGGGATGGAATAAGGGCTTCTCTGGGCAACCTGTGCAGGGCCTCACCACGCTCACAGAGAACTCCTTCCTAATATCCAATCTAACCCTACCCTCCGTCAGTTTGAAGTCATTCCGCTTGTGCTGTCACTCCAGGCCCCTGTAAATCGTCTCTCTCCATCTTTTTGTAGGCTCCCTTTAGGCACTGGAAGGCTGCAATTAGGTCAACTTGAAGCTTCTCTTCTCGAGGCTGAACAATCCCAATTCTCTCAGCCTTTCAAAAAGTTTAAAAGCTACAGCATGAATAGGGTTGTCAAAACAAATCCTGTGTGATTCATGAATACAACCTCTACCTGTTTGCTTAGCTCCACCATGCATTTATCCTGTCACTTTGCTGGATTCCATCAGAAATTAGAAAACCAAACCAAAACAAACAGGAGATGAGCCAAAATATGCTGAATCCAATAATAAAACACTCAATCCTTGGGGGTAAAGTATTTTACCAGTAAATTGGACCATTCTCTGGAAAATAACCTGCCAAATTCAGGAAAGCACATCTGCCCTCGTACCTCACCTGTGGAGTACTGTGAGTGCTGCTAATTAGGAGAAACAGGGTTTGGTCAGATCTCAGCCGGCTTTGGCTGCTGATTGATTCCACGTGTGGGAGCGTGCAGCTGCCAGCATTCCTTACAAGGACACACTTGGTCATTCTTCCCCTCAAGTGTCCGATCTAATTTTTCATCCCACTGTGCCTCCCTCTTCCTGCTCCTCTACCCACACAGCACAATTGGAGGGCTTGAGGAAAGGCTGAAATAGATTAAAAATTATAGAAACTATGGGAGAGAGGGAACAGTGCGTGGGGAAGAACCAACAATGCAACTCAGGAACCACCTTGTTATTTCACAGAGACTACAAACACCCAGAGTAATCACTGCTGTGGGTCAGTCTGGTTTTGATCCAGTTTAACTGTGTTTCCCTGATATTCAAATTGTGCCATTCTCACAATGGGATTTAAGCCTCCAAGCTTTCCTGCGCAGAGGTGAGGCCTGGAGTGGCACACGGACACTCCACACCTTCATCCACAGCCCCGTCACCACCTCTCTGACCACACTCACGGTGGGATTGCTCCTGTGCCAGGAGTTGGACTCGATGATCCTTGTGGGTCCCTTCCAACTCAAGGTATTCCATGACTTTATGATCTCCATTGCCACCCTGAAAGAATCTGATCCCGTGTCCCAGTGTCAGGCAACTGCACGTGTCATCTCTCACAAAACACCAGCACTTATGGAAAAGGACAAGGGGTTATACTGAGGCTTCACCCTCAAATCCACATCCCCCACCACCAATGGAATATATCATCATTCCCAGAAGTATCTGGACTAAAAACTTTGCACGAAGATAGAAGTGAGGTAAGGGAGAGTCAGATCTTCTCCTGCAAATAAACCAATACAATTTTAAGCACATTTAAAAGTAAAACTGCAGATGCTGCTTTAAATAAATTCAGAAGGCTACTTTTAAAAATCAGTGCAAAGCCTTAAACCGTCAGTAAATCAAGAACTGGTGGTAAAATTACTGACAAACAACATGGCTGAGGCAAGGAAAACACGCCCTGGGCTCTGAGGAGTCAGTGGGGCAGGAAAGGTCTGCAGAGCACATCTGGCTGTACCCACTCACCTTCCTGCAACTTTCTCATTATGGCAATAAAACCCCCAAAGGCGGGATAAATTCACTCTGGCCAAGACAAACGGAGCTGGCCCTGCACAACCTCCCCAGCAGTTGTACCCACTTGTCCTTGGCAGCTCAAATTCGGCTCCATTTCCACCCGGCACTCACCGGGAATTACAATTCATTTCACACGTGTTCAGTTTTAATGGGATTATTTGCAATGTAAGGTGCAATCAACTTCAGGACAAAACTAATGTACAGAGGCCAAAAACGTCCTCTGTTTTAATTGCATCTGTAATTACTTTGTAAGACTACAATCCAGCAAATTACCCCAGGGACTCCTATTAATCATTATTACATATCTCCCATCACCAAGCAGGAATACTTGCTCAGGAAAAGACTGTTCACCTCCTCAAAAACATATAATCTTAAATAGATTATAGATCATAAAGTGGGGAAGAAAAACACTGATGAGATGATGTCACACTGTTCTTAACTGCTGTGTAGGAAGAAAAGTTTGAAGCATCAAGTCCCTGTTTTCCCTCCTTTTTACTTCTCTTTTATTATATAATAAAACACAAACCAGAAAGGTCTTTTACAACTTGGCACGAAATATCACAGCTCTTTATCCCTTAATCCCAGTTACAGGCCATTTTTTTAAACTTATCTGGGCAGTAATTGAATAAATTAAATGTTTTCATATTATAAATCTAATCCGATTCCTTGCGGCACCAGGAGTCCATAAAACTGTCCTAATCCCTTTCTCCTGACACCAAACATCACTCAGATTGTCCCACACCGATCCCTACCCGCAGCCGATCGATACTTTTGAAGGATTATATTTATCCCTCTATTTATTTGGCACAAATCCCCATTCCATTAGTTCTGCGCTTTGAATTTGCTGCCAGAAAGTTTGATGGTTGTTTTTGTTTTTCCGCTCATGTAAAATCTCTATTTTCAAACTTAAATCTTTCTGGGCTCGGTGAAGTCTCCAAAAACTGTTTCTACTGCACTGGATTTCTATGTTTGTGAATATTTTGAGTTGTCACAGTCCCGTGGAGTTTCACCGGAGCGGCGCCCAGCCGGGATAACCCCGATTTTCTCCACTTCTTGCGTCAAAACCGGGCAAAAACCACCTCAGAAACAGTGAATATTTTATGATTGTGCCCCGCAGCGTGCGGAGAACCCAACCCCGCGTTTTGCCCGCAGGGTTTATAGTGTTTTTTTTCCCCCCCTTCTGGGGGTTTAAACGCACTTTCCGCCCCGCGGGGGCCGCGGCAGCCCCGGCCCGGCGGCGCCATTTCCCCCCACGGCGCCCCCCCAAGATGGCGGCGGCGCCCCC